>JAIPMN010022545.1:0-11083 GCA_020650975.1 Apostichopus californicus
ACAACAACAACTCGTATAGGTTTACAAGTATTGTACAATTTCTAACCATCGATCACCATGAAAATATTGTACAGTTACTAACCACCACATGAAAGTATTTTATTTCACTGAGGCACTATCAATTGTTGTTAATTTAATGTTTCCTACATTGACCTTGTATTATACTGCATAAAACAATTTATTGTTAAAGGTAGGGACAGCTATACTGCATTAAACAATATATTGTTAATGGTAATCACGGCTATACTGCATGAATAAATCTATTGCTAAAGGTCGGGGCGGCTATACTGTATGAAACAATATATTGTTAATGGTAGTGACAGCTAAAGTACATGAAACAGTCTATTGTTAATGGTCGGGAAAGCTATACTGCATGCAACAATCTATTGTTAATGGTAATGACGGCTATACTGCATGAAGCAATCTATTGTTAATGGTAGGGACAGCTATACTGCATGCAACAATCTATTGTTAATGGTAATGACGGCTATACTGCATGCAACAATCTATTGTTAATGGTAATGACGGCTATACTGCATGAAACGATCTATTGTTAATGGCAGGGACGGCTATACTGCATGAAAAAAATTATTGTTAATGGTAATGACAGCCATACTGCATGAACAATAAACTGTTAATGGTAGTAACGGGCCATACTGCATGAAACAATCTATTGTAAAATGGTGGGAACATCGAGTGGAAAGGCGTAGCCTTTACTTTTTGGCTGTTAAATGACAGACGGGTGTATCTATTGAGCATAGATATCAGTTAGTAGTGTATAGTGACTAGAATTGTTCTCTTTATTGAATGGGTATTCTACTTTCGAACATGTACTGTTGAAAAACACATATATCTACGACAAACCTATTGTGGCCTCATGAACAAGTTTTTACATTTTTTGTTAATTTAGCCTAATTTAGCGGTATTGACCTAAAATGAAGTATTTGAAATGACTGGTATGGCAGCAATAAATATTTCTATTTGAGAGAGAAGACAATTCTGGAGGGGAACGTCGATACGGAGAGACGAATTTTCGTTGTGTAGAATAACGATGGACCAGTTTGGACATTAAATATTTCAACGTTTTTACTCGATATTTCGATGAAAAAGTTGACATTTTTATTGTAAATATCCAGCTGAATAATAGAAGCGAGTGTGTGTTTGGGGTGTGGGGGAAAATCAAATCCTGCCCCTCCTTTCCAAAGACTATGGCATATAAAAGCAGTGTATAGCAAAATGTGCATTGGCAACCGTAAACATCGTTATTGAATTCTCCTTTGATAGTGAATTGTGACAGACCAATATCAGTACTTATACATGGTGGCCTCGTTTAAAGCCGTTATTATTGAAATTGATGTATGGTACGTCCACGGTGAACAAACTACGTATTTAAAGTTGTATTCTTGTTTATGGTACCTGACCGAAAAGGCGTAACTTAGTTTATGTTTCTACAAATATCTGTAAAACAGCTAAAGGAAGGGCCAACTGACTAGTATCATGTGTTAATTGGTTTAAGCTAATAAATATGTATATTGTGTATAGCATGTTACATATATACATCCAGGAGAGCAAATTTGCCAAGTAACGGGGATCTTGGCAAGGAAGCAGACTATCTTGTTACAAAAGTGTGTGGACAAAAGCGCTTACAGTTAAAGAAACTTACAGTTAAAGAAGTGTTAATAAGAATATTGTTAGAGTGTCCAAATAAATCGTCAAATTATGTCAAATCAGCAAAAAACATGAAATAACAGTAAAACCATCAGCATCCTACGAAAACACAGACATCGAAGATTCTATTGATAAAAGTAAACCGTGGCAATAATAAATGTTATGATGTGTGTAATGAAACGAACGCTATGTCTAAATGAAAGTCATCCACGTGGATGCTTGCCAAATGTTGTTTATTTGATGGTCTGTTCTAAATGTCACATGTACATAGAAAGGGGCGGAGTAACATTAATGTGTTTTACTGTGTTCTTGTTATGCGTTTAGATGTAGTAGACGCATGCGTAACATTCGAAAAGACGAGTCACTCCAAAAACAACATAAAATCAGTGCTTTTCGAATACGTTCCTACAAACTAACATCATAAGAAAATAGATTCACCATCGCAAACGTTGTACTAAGTGTTATTGTATGATAACCACGTTAAAGGGACATTTTAAAATTCAGTAGATTGCAGAGTATTTGAGATCATTAAGTTCAGCCTAGATACGCAATTCAGAAAACTTACATGATTATTCCGTAGATTGGTTTTATATTCAGATGCTACAATGTTGCACTAACGGTCACTCAGCTATGATTGGTGGACGTGTCAATTACATTTGCAAAATAAAATTTACATAGTGCACACATGAATATTGTTAAAAAAATCAAATTGTTCTAACATACAGTAATATGTGCTTTACACTAAATCATGATACATGAACGTTATAATTCCAAGTGTCTACGTGTGTGTGTGAGAGAGCTTCAATTAAGTGTGTCGCAAACTCCACCTAGACGTGTGGAATTTGATGAATGTGTGCTTGGTATATGCGATGTAGTGCCTTCTTAAAAACATTAAAACTTCACGCTCTGAAATTATAATTCAATTCAATTGCAGGCCTAGGAAAATGCCCACAGTTTTAAAAAAACCTGAAAATTCTAAATGTCTTAAGGCTACATTTAAATGGATGAAACAGTCATATTGATGCAAAGGGCCCATGTGTCTTTCAGGTTTGTGTAATTCTATGTCATCAATTCATTAAACTAATCAGATTTAAATTATTACTCGCAGGTGGTACATCGAGGGAGCAAAGGGAGCAAGTCGTCACTGATTGTCCCCGATGCACTGCCTACCTTTAACCATATATTTCATTTTCAGTTTGTGAATAATTTCTAAGCTCTTTGAGCAAAACATCTGTTCACCACGGGCAACACTGCAAGTGGCGTACTCAGGACAACAAATGTGTGGGGCAGTTCTAACATTCCTCTGATTTATGTAGGAGCTGTACCGATATGGATGCAGTCAACACGGTCAAAATCTGAAAGCAGTTTAAATAAAATAACTCCTAGAAGTAAAGCTTGGAAGAAATTGATACCTGACATGTAGATCCATGTTAACGTGTACACAAAACTGTGCTAATTGATCGGCAGGTCTGCAAATCTTCTTTGCAATGTTACAGACGAATATTTAATACAAAATGTCGCCAGGTATCCCTCATTCAGTTGGCTTTCTGGTGTATTTGTTACTGCAATTTGTAATATTCCAATCCAACATATTGATTGTACAGTATCATTTAAATAATGACGTTACAAACATGCTTAAGAGCGTTAAGCGAAAGTAGCATTAATACCACATTTGATATACCACAAAATACCACATGTCTAGGACACATTAAAGTTTTATTAAAAACGCAAACAGTAACTTAATTACAGCTTGATTAAATACACTCATTAAAGGCATCACTGATGTTATTCGGAATATTTAAAATACCAACCATGTTGAAAATCCCATGAAAGTTTTTTTTCAACCAAGCCTTAGAAATAACTTCATTTGTATTGAACTTAAAATCCGAAGATATTATAAAAAGATAACTTTAATATTCATATGTTGTAATAAACATTTAAAAAATGAATTGGTGCCAGATTCATGTTCCATTCCCTTGTATATATATATGCATGTATTTTGAGCAACATGAATAATATTCGTAATCAGCAAAACGAATGCTTTAGTCGACTCCAATATATTTAAGTTCGGCTACAATTGCATCAGAGATAATTCGAGTTATTGGCATCTCGTTCTAGTTTTGTGACATTTAATCCTTTGGACTATTACAATTGCATTTTGATTATGATCCTTTGAATTTTGATTATGTAAGAAATGGTGAGATTTTAATTTATTATTTGCAGAAGATAACCGTTGTTCGAGACCACATATCTTTCCGAATATTATTGCACATGTCGGAGTCGGAGAATACACCACAGCGATAGGGAATCGTCAATCTTTCATGAGAGGTGAAACGATCACTTTCCGATGCGAAGACGTTAGGTATCATATACTAGATGGCCCAATCCACAGACTATGTATAGACGGGGAATGGACCGAACGTGCTCCAAGATGTGGTAAGTTGATTTTGGTTCAATATCTATCAACAACTGAGACGAATCTTGGCATTATATCCCGAGTTAATGTTCTTGTTATTGAGGAATGTTATAAACTGGGTTTGTGTTTAACAATTTTGTCTATTATCTTTCATATAGACAATGAATTCTAATAACGATAATTACATATGTAACAGCTCATCAACACGCCGTTTACCATGTAATCATATCAGTTGTATTTTATCTCGGCAGAGACCTCTTGGTTACAGGTTGGTGTGGATAATACAATATTAACAACAGTCTCACCCGACGGTACGTTCATTGTTTATCCCATTGTGGGTTCGGTCTTTATAAACTGTCAGTTACGGACAGGAGGTCGTATAGGGAACAGTGCTACCATAACGACGAACAGTACAACTCAGCCGTCACAGAGAGCTTACATAGTAACTGGCAAATTAAAACGTTTACGGTTACGTAATCCGACTTCAGGAAACGACGGAACGTACACGTGTGTAGCTGGATCTCAGAGACACTCAATCAGGATCAAATTTCAAGGTAAGTTGAGAGGAATGCTTAACGTTAGTCTGTTTAGACAAAAGTAAAGGAATATTATCCACATGATTTAATTTAACCCGTTCAGAACATTGACATTTAATTGTTTATGTTCATGTTCATTTTAATGATCAGTCGTAGTTCAAGCAAACGCATATTGCCTGATTCCACGTATTTCGCACCCTATACCACACACTATCGGATATCCCATGATACCATCCCGTAATATTACACTGCGGTAGCGGTATTATATGAAATTCTGGACTTATTACAAAATGAAGACGCTCATAATCCCATAATAAAAGTTCCCAACGCGATAAACTATCCCATATTATTTAGCCTTACTGTTTCATATTTTCCAGTTCGAATCATTATCCACAAACTTGCTTATTCAACTTTTCTGCTATACTTGTATTTCACAACAGATATCCGCTGCCCAGCACCAGAAAATATTTCAAATGGCAGGTGGGCTTACGTGAGAGCAACTGGAAATACATTAAATCCACATGCTTATATCCTGAATGAAAAGGTGACGGTTCAATGTAACCCTGGTTACCACGCATCCAGTAACCAAGAATCACGGTGTAACTACCAAGGGCAATGGTCACCGCCATTATCTTGTATAGCCGATTAGTCGAAGACATACATCATCATTACCTACAGGGATATGGATAGAGGAAGGAGCAACTTTAGATTCACCATCAACCTAGACATGATGGCTGTAATGAACGGTTATCACTTCATAACCATACAGTTAAACCTGTAGACAAGTGTTAACTATACTAAGCGTTTGGTTTTTACAATATTACGTAGATTGTAACAAAACTGTAATAAAGTGTCTTGCACTGATCTATTTTTCATATTTTTTACAATTTTAGCGAAATTTTCATAATAAATTGCACGAAAATAAAACTGTATCTTTGTAAGTGAGAGTAAACTTACCTTTTGAAATACAGTGCTGCTCTCCATTTAACTTAAATTTCGCGAAAGAATTTAAAAGTTTATAATTTGCAATAAAGCATCATCTCAGTTCAATAAATGAAATTTCGGTGTTGGCCATAACATTCACCTAATAACCACTGGTAATTTTAAGTTTGCTAGAAACTGATCATTTGTTATTTAAAGAGACAGTCGGTTTACAGGCATTATAGGAATATTATGCACGTTACTTAAAAGGCATTGACATTAAAATATTGATTATAAAATATATGAATAACCAAGAGTAAAGCAGACAGTTTCAGTTACTGGAATATTACAACTTGATAAATCGTATAAATCCGAAACTCGCAAAGAGATAGAAACAGAAAGAACGAAAGACAACGAAACAAAGAAAAAAAAACACGCACACACCCGGGTCAAGCACTGTTTCATTCATCGTTATGTCATGATTTTGTAGACATATTTACGTGAGAAATATAAACACATTGAATTGAAATTTACTAGAACACATTCTATTGATTGCATTGTCCCCACCTCCTATCGTCAGTCGTGAGAAAATGAATTAGTCGGCGATTTTTAATTCAGCTGGTGAAGAACTATATTTCTATACTACAGGGTTCACCTCATTTGCCCCCTTCATGTGAGCCGGTTTCGATGACCACACGGCAACACCCCTACTTTACATAATCCCGGATTCGACCCTGGTCCTTCAATAAAGGTTCAGGCCCTTTCCGTACATCAGTCAGGGGAGTTTTGAATTCATTACTATTTATTTGCACAATCTTGACTTGTTTTGTTGACTTGTTTAGATCCAACTAACTGTGTGAATATGCCCCAGAATTCACAATGGCATCACACAATTCCCTATGTGAGGGCCACTTTCCTGATAAAATCATCGATTTGCCTCTGATCCTTCCATAAAGATTCAGGCCACTACCTAGATTAGTCGGTTAAATTCTGAAACTGGCCGACCCCTCCCCATGTTATTATCACCACCACCACCGTTGAATCCTACACTACTTACTTGGAAATAATACCACGAAATCATACACCATCAAAATCTCTTAAATCGAATGGCAAATTGGTTGGCAGTCTCGTAGCTTACGAGGGGACCAGGGATTGGGGTGGAGGCACTCGGCGACCTCAAATGAAGGTAGAACTTGTTTGTTTAACTTTAATTTGTTTTGAAACATATATAAAGCTAAAGATTAACGGGAAATGACAAATACCCTTAAAGAGTTTTAGCACAAGTACGATACCGGAAATATTATAGTCAGCATTTATCTTGAGAAAAGTACATCAACGTTGAATCACACGACTAATCTCAACAAATCAAGATTTACAGATCGCTTAATTTAAAGGATTTTCAGGGGACTGAAATTGATTGATTATCAAAGTTGTATTTTGTAGTTTGTATTTCACATTTACGTCACAATCATATCCTCGTAGCATTTTTTTCATTTGTGAAATTGTGTTAATGCATCTGGAAAGAGCACACCCATTATGCCATAAGGACAATTCAGTTGGAATATGTCTATAAAAAACATTTTTTTAATAAATATCTAACTATAGGTAACATTTTTATCCCAAAGTGCCATTTCAATGTCAATATATCTGTAATATTGTTGCGGCTAAGTAAGGAAAGGGATAGCATTTCGTGTTCAATTTTTGCATAAATATGGTGGGGTAGCATGGTGACATGGTAGTGCCCACATGGAAAAATGGACCAGCAAAAGAGAAGTAAATATTTCTTAAAATATAACGTAATATAGGACCAAAATCATCAGCTAATGTGGGAATATTGACATACTCATGAAAAAAATGTGCACAGGCGAGAAATGTGCACACGACCTTATATACCGAATAAACTATGAATAAACAGAAAGTGGATGAAGTAAAGAAGAAAAGTAAAACAGATGACATATGTTTGTTGGTTCTTTAGGAGTCCAAATTCGTAATGGATACCGCTAATAGGAGACTTAATAAGACAAAAACAAAACAATTGTTTGCAATCCGTTTGCATACAGTTAAGGATTTGCAGTTAGAAACAATACAATCACATTAAAGGTTTTTTTGAGAATTTGTCTAGGAAGATTTAAATGTTCGGAAACCAAGAACACTGTTTCATCTACATCATTGCTCTCTTAAGTATAAGAACACAGTAGAATATGTCAATTACATTGCTAGATTCACAAGAGAGGGAAGGGGTCTTAGACCATAGTCAACATGGGAACTTTAACCACAGTGCCCGAGGTAATATCGGTGCAGATTTGGCAGCGACGTTTCCTTCAACGGAAATTACATGCGGGAAATTGGACAAGGAAGTCTGGAGGAAGTGAGTAGAAGTCTAAGGTTGGGGTGTTGACAAAAAGGTAGCATGGGGATGCCTTAATCGATTCTACTACAGGCTGATCGTCTTGAAAATTAAGAAAAATTCTGATTGATAGAGCTCATAATGCATTTGATGAGGGGGTTGTAATTAGTCACAAACGGAATGCGTGTGTTGGGATTTTGGACTTGTATTTTAATTTGTCGGCCCTAGAAATACCTTGTCTAATTTAGTGAAGTATTTTATCGACGTTCAAGAACTAACCAGTTAAAATGGATACCTGGTGTTCATAATCACGTGGTTCGGAGGAAATGCGTTTGACTTTAAGGCATTGACTGTAAACAATAGAATTCGTAAGACTATTTCGTTGAAAGATATTAAAGTGTAAATATCTAGCGTCATACTTTCATTGTGTAATATTTTGTTAACATGCCGCATAGGTTTCAAGTTTGGTTTACAGAATGTTTTTTTTTACCAATCTAGATATTTCTGTCCAAAATTCATTATTGTCTGTTAATTTATGTCACAACCTTTTGTTGAGTTAGTACACAAGATCTAATGCGACTATCTTTGCTTAACGCTCTTAAGTGTTTTGTGTGAATTTATTCTAAAATTAAACGAGACCTTAGGTTGAAGTTTGGTTGGCATTTTACCGATACATAAAATGAACGGAGAGGTTATGTTATTGCGAATGATTAACTTTAACAGAGATAGGTTTGGGCT
The DNA here is from genome assembly GCA_020650975.1 of Apostichopus californicus. Taxonomy (NCBI): domain Eukaryota; kingdom Metazoa; phylum Echinodermata; class Holothuroidea; order Aspidochirotida; family Stichopodidae; genus Apostichopus; species Apostichopus californicus. Next base: position 8,627 of record JAIPMN010022545.1, read on the forward strand.
AAATACTTGAAAATAATGTAGTGTTTTTCATTGTGAGGACACATAATACCTCAAATTCATGTGATTCATCGGTAGAATTCCACTCAAACTTCAGCATGAGGTCTATTCAATTGAGATTTCTACCTTCCCATCACAATACACTCAGGGATAACAAGATGCATCGACGCATATGTTAATGAGCAGAGAAAACACGCTTACTCGATGTCGTGTTAGCAATGTAGTTTAACTTCTGGGTTAAACAAAAATAAATTTAGGAATGCTACTGTATCCGCTAATTTATTCATATCTGATAACATCTTGCTACTTTTTATTTTATTTTTTCTTTGCTTAGAATAATGAATAATTCATTGATTCACAACAGTACTTTAAAAATCGGGTTTACATGAGATTTTGCAAAAAGAAAAAATTGTATTATTGGTTGTTATAACATCTTGATAATGTCTGCTCTGAGTGTGTGTTTATAAAGAATCACCCGATACACACAGAGAATACAGTAAATACTGTAAATTGTATATTGTAGCCTCTGTAACTGTATATTGTAGCCTCTTAAACTGTATATTGTAGCCTCCCAAAGTAAAAACTGGAAAGTGCTATGAATCGGTAGCATATGCTATTATAGGATTACAGTAAGAACTCAGGATACACGTAACCACAACAAATCCAGTTTGATGCATTTGTTGGGGATTACACATAACCCCAGTTCTTACTGTAAACATAATAACGCATGCTACCGATTTATCATATTTATCAGCACGGTCCAGTTTATGACGGTAATATATCCATCACAACTGTGGCTCATACAGAGCCCGAGTAGTGGGGTCACACATAAGTTTTAAGCACACATCTAGCCATTGTGGCAGTCAATTATGGACACCATGCAGCAAGTCGGAGTCAGGTGCTAATTGTCCTAAATCCAATTACTAGCATGTTCCTAATATACAGATATGTATAAATGCTATTAAAAAATAACACCATATTTAACATGTATAATAAGACTCTCATATAAATACCATGTGTAGAACGAAACAATTGCAAAACTAATTAGGGTCAACCTCTGACAAGAACTGTCACTAAGGGAACTAAAGAACACATCAGCTAAAAAGGATTCCACAAACAGATAACTTATATTATACATGTATCATATGGGCCTTGTGTAACCTATAGAGTACACAATACAGAAATAATTGAAACGGGATAAACAACATTGGCTACATGTCTTATCGATGGAACACGTAGTCACTAAATTACACAATGGATTGCATAGTATAACCTTCTATTGTATGACTATACATTCAACACAAACACATCACTGTGTGCTTGGAACCATCTCAGAGTAACTAAAACATTATTTAACTAAGAAGCTCACTGCTGGAAATACAAAGTGATTCTTACCTGTACAGAAATTATGGAGTAATTTCTAGTGATGTCTCCGTGATCCAATTGACGGCTGTGGGCTATCAAGTGAGGTGCACAGATCACTGGTAAACTGGTCAAAGACAGGGGAAAGTACCCTAGAACAATACAACTTCCTGCCAAGCCCAAAAGAAGGATATAAGTGAACCAGCTGATCGGCTTAATCATTACCGAAAAACACCAACATTACACAATAACCACTAAGACACCAGTTGTAAACAACTTAGTGACGTTTTCCCAGAGAATAAATTCATACACAAAGGGGTGGACACAAGGGTCGCCTGTTTGCCGAAGATCGCACTCTATTGGACAGCTAAGGCCTTGAATGTTGGCTTATGGGTTCTGTAGTTGTTTACGCTTCTTGGTACACATGGAGGACAAAGCAATGTCATTCCAAGAATACAGGGTTAGTCATGACAACTTCCTGCAAGGAAGTGACAGGCCATTGAACTCCTAGAGCACCAAGAGTTTGTAGGGAGACCTATCACAGGGATGGGGAAATCTTAATCTGACTATGTCCTAATTTACCAGACAAGTTAGGGGTGCTACAGATGCTCAATATGGGGATTTTTTTAATTTTATCACCTTCTCGTTGGGATGTCCTGGTCAAGATTTATTTGATTCATATATATATAACCAAGTCGTCAAATTTAGGCTATATCTTCCAGACCAGACCCAAATATGCATTTCATTCAATTGGTAAACACATTTCCTTTATGAATTTTAACCCTTTAGCCTGATTTGCCAGAAATGGAAATGGAATCATCTATCTAATCAGTTCGCCCACCCAAGCTAGCTTTGGTACACCAAACATTGTTCCATGATCATTGCTACCTCAAGACATTTACCGAAGTCTAGGACAACCTCTCATCGGCAGAAGGAAGCGTGAACATCTTGGTGTGCCCTTGGGCTGAAAAACATGCGAATTTATTTCTAGAACAATACTCATTAACTGTCAATTATGAGTCATATATTATAGCTCTGCTTTATTCTGATGATATTTTCTCTCTCCCTATATAAATATAAATATATATATATATATAT
>JAIPMN010022548.1:0-10210 GCA_020650975.1 Apostichopus californicus
AGATATATATATATACCCCGTAGTACCGACCTCTCCAACAGTTAATCCATACAGCTTTTCCTCACGAAGATACTATCAGAAAGTAACCATGACAACCTCGTTTTCCCACCAACTCTATTTCCGACCAAGGACGCTCTCCTAAACCTCCCTCTTGCGAGTAGTACCTTTGTTTGCGTCCCTTCCACTTTATTCTGGGTAAATTCTGCACTCCAGCAGTCAATCTTCTAGTTTTGTCACGTAGCAAACGGCGTGGCCGTGGTGGAGTGAACCTGCTTCTCTAGGAATATCAGTCGCTGGTCTAGTATGTTCTTCACTATATGAATATAACAAAAGCAAATGTAACAAAGCATTGAAAAGTGATCAATTTCCAAATCTAATCCAAATGTGTTCTTCTTAAAAGAGAAACCAATCGAAACTTGTAATAGCCTAATGGTTACATTATATCAATGAAGTTTTTCAGCCCCTTTTTGCCAAAATTGGAATTCCTTACAACACTGTAAAAAAAATTCTTTTTCTCTTTGAAAACATTATTCCAAATGTATCTGCTATACTGATATGAGAACTACTTTATTTGATTCTATTTCCATCGTTGAGGGGAAATGGTTATTCTGTGCCAAACTTACACTATCTTAAATTATTGTTTGAATTTTTTTCCCCCCCACAAGTATAACTTTGTGGCATACTTGGAGTATTGGTCGTACACCAACCAGGGGTTTGAACCTAGACTGAATTGCGAAACTTGTATTTCAAGATATATAATATAACAAGATGTATATGAGTATAATAGGCAACAATCTATAACAGAATATCTGATATATATATATGTAATCACTCAAAACTTGCTCATTATTGATTTCTGTGCAATGAAAGGTAAAGTTCAGTTCAGTTCAGTTAATATATTTAGCATATACATAGACATACAAAAACAGTGCAGTAATGGTATATACAGGATACTAGAAAAATCATAAAATATTTATCAAAGCTAGTAACCCTAAAGAAAAAGAAAGAAAATAACAGAATAAAGAAAGTACACATGACACGTCTTACAGATGCACCGATGTTACAGGGGCAACCAAACCTGTGACCTAATTAGAAACCTTAATTCATAGAAGGAGAGACTCACACTTGAGTAGCTGATCTCGATCCCTGTCTTGTGTAGCCTGTAAGCAGAGTCCGTGTAGCAGCATTTGAGCAGAATGATACCTCCCGATACACTGAAACAAAACAAGGAGAGAAAGAAATGATGGTGTTAAAATGCTTGCCTTAACAAGTGAAACAAGAAGAGAATGATCTAATGGTCACGCTTTTTAGAAGGTAACAAAATATCGCCTGTTTCGTGTCTCAGATTTTGCTAAACCTCGTATCAGATTGTTCCAATGGACAAACACACACAAGAAAGGCTTATGGTCCGTATCCCATGGCCCTCGAAAAAAAAAATTCAAAATATGATACTGTCACCTGACATTATTGCCACTGTGAGTTTACCCGACTTTGGGTGCTTGGGTTACGGCGCTAACACATTTTTCATGAATTCATTCTTATGCGTTAAACAACAAAACTAAGCAAATCAGCAAATCTTGAGACTGACTAATGGGTAGCAATTAATTAGCAGGGAACAACACCTCATCTCATAACAAAAAATAAACAAAAGTGGAAAATATTGAAAAAGCTATAAGAAAGTGTCTAAACAGTGAAAATCGGTTTGCACCAACCTCCTCTGGATTGCCACACATTTCCTCAAACCCTGAAGATTGGCAAAGGTCCAGGGCATGGGAGTACATGAGACGGTCCGCAGCTATTTCAACCGAGTCTTTCTCCACCTCTCCTCCCGTGAAGTCCACTTTCCTCGTCTGTAAACATCTACACTGATGAAAGCACTCCTTGTACTGGTTGTGGAGCTGAGTAATAACTGTAAGACAAACACACAAAAAAAACAAATAGAAAGAGAAATATATTATAAAAATATATTATAAAAAAATCGAAATAAAGTGAGATAAAATTGCCAAAAGAAAGGTAACCTTATTTGAGGAATTACGACTGTTTACTTAGACATATTGCAAAGTGACAAACTGAAGCCAAAGTTTGAGTAAATAACGATTTTATTGCAATTATACCAAAAAGAAGTTTCGATACTAAAGAAGGGATTTCACTTTGAAAAGATTTCATCTCAAACCTCAAAACAAACAAAAAAACCAAAAAAAAATGAAATTTCAAGATTGATAACATGCAGCAAACTGTGGTAATTTAAAACATTTTCTTAGAAATATTTGAGAAAGAGCAAAATATTGTTTGAACAGGTATGGATTTGAATCCGTTACCTACCTCGGGTCTAAAAATTCCTGTCCTTTACCAACTAAGCTATTCAGCTATTAGTTGGGTAGATATCCCTGTCTAGCTATTTCTTTTCTGGGTTTGCCAACCAGAAGCAAAAGTATCTTGCACACCGTGTAACAAGACATCACACCCCAGTTTTCTTGTTTTTAATTGATATTTAAAGTTTAATTTTGATGGATGCAACCTAGAAAGTGGCACAGGCTTTTCACTTACATATATGCGTAAAAGAACAACTGAAAATTCCTTCCAGTCCGTTTTCGTGCTGTTCATTTATTGATATGTTTAAGAAAAGGAGTTGTATATGAAAACTGAAATAAATTTTATTATCTGGTACAAGTCTCATGATAACTTACCATTTCTAACAGCTTTGGAATTCATAAGTTTATTCAATTTAATTTCATCTTTGGCCAATTTCAGGGCTGCAGTTAACAGCTGCATTGCACGAGCATACAAGACTATTTGCTCTGCTCTCCTGTGGATGAAAGAGAGACATTTGTCAAAATAAAATGAGAACAGTGCTTTGAGATATCAATTATGAAACAAAATGAAAGCTTTACTCTTAGTTGAAACATGCAGACAAGGAAAGCATTTACGGAAACTAAAAATAAAACCACTGCAAAGCAATTAATTTGAAAGATGAGAATTTAATACAAAAATCCTTACGATATCTTTAACGATGTTGAGAGAGGATTTGAAAGAACGGCTAAGATTTACAAATACGGCTGTAAAATAACAAAAATCAACAGTGCAAACTTTTTCAATCTTTAGGACATTTGCAAAACTCACCGTTGATTTTCGCTGATGAAACATATATGACTTGCACTGCTGGCAATGTCTTTGTAATACACAGATTCTGCGAGCGGGTCGCTACGGGACTGCGCAAGTTCCATAATGGCAGACACAATCCCGTACATGATGTTAAGCCTCTCGACAGTTTCGTTATGCTCGGGCTGTGAAAGATGAAGTGCATACCGATCACATATTAGGCATGAAGTCGTCAAATTAAAATCAAAATGCAATTAAAAATATCTGAGAGGCGAGTCTCAGATATTCAAGGACCACATTTATGTTGAGAAAAAAAAATGATCGTCAAAAGCTTCAAAACTCTGGAACACTGAAGAAAGAACCACACTCAGTGTCAACCTCTCAACTGACAAGTTGCTCTTGATAAAGCAATAGAAATTAAACATTAATGGAACAAAACTGAATCAACAAATAAAATTAATTTTGCTGGGATAAAGGTGAAGTAACCTGCACTAAGCTACTTGTAGAAGCTTCACAGTGTTAGTCTGGTGTTCTTATCAATGTATATCAGTGCAAAAACTAAACCAACTGGGTGGTATAAAACCACTGCCTGAAACTGTAGGTTTTAAGTCTGACATTGACCACAAATGGAGATAATTGTTTCATCTTTCTTTAACCTCTCTTCATTTTTGGAATTACAGAAGTTACTTCTCTCATTAAGTTAGTCTAATGAATGACATTTCTTGCTAACTCTTAGTGCAAAACAGACCAAACTTCAATATTCTATTAAGACAATTAGAAAGGTAAATTACAGTCAAATTTGCTTCTCGTTACATTTAACTGTGTACATTCACGGGCAGGGGGTTTATCTTCCTGTTTGTTTATTTACCTTCATGATGGTTTCCTCAACGAGTTCTGGAGCCTCAAAGGTGATTGGTCCTTCCATATTAGGAGGAGAGGCAGCAAATGTGATGGACCCCTGGCTGGATGGGGAGCCCTCCCCATACTGGGAGCTTCTCCTGGACTGGGAAGCCCCTATGAAGAAGGTCGGGAATGTTGGTGGGGTGACGGCAAGGCACGCACCTAAAACAATGAGAGGGCAAAAGAAGATATTCTTACTCATTAAAAGGTGACTATTACATAACCCATAACTGACAGAGCTTATCAAAAAATTCCACAAAGCTCTGAAAAATTGTGGAACAAAATATTCCACCGCCATCAAAAGGAATGCTTTTAAAAGTATGTTACAAATTTGGCAAATGTTTGATATCTAAATTTGATCTAGTTTGACGTGTATTAAAAGTTGACTGGTACCTTCAAAAATCCATAGTATGCTTTTATTTGGGACCTGTTAGCTTCAAGTTTTACTTCTATTAGAAACTATGACAATATCAACTATCATTATATTTTGAGAGCAAAAAGTGACTAATTGAACTAGTCACATTTACCAGGAGGATTCCCAGATTAAGAATAAAAATTTAATTCATCTTTTGACTACTCATTTTAAGCATTCTGTCTCTGTCAAATAATGAGGGACTTTGAAAACTATTAAGTAACACCTTTCCAGACACACATTTGAAGATGGTTTTAAGGTACACAAGAAAAGGAATCAGTTTCAATGTTGTTTACAAATGCAATTAAACTTCTCAAGGAAATATTTAAATCAAGTTAACAAAAGTACCTGGTATTCCTTCCAGACTGGCAGAAGGGGTCTTTGGTAAGGAATCAAATGCTGCCCTCAGTGCATTCTGGTCGGCTATTCTGCTAAAGCTTGCACTCCGTCTGAAGGGGATGTTGTCTCTCAGTGAATTGCAACCATCGTCCGTCAGATCGGAGGACGTTCGTACCCTCCGGCTCATATATATAAATGGCAGACTGATTGGCTGTCGGAAAGAGAGATATTTACATACACGAATACCGCAAATTGTTTATACAGACTTTCAGGGAAACACCCTATAAGCTCAAAAATGGTCACCAGTCACTCATTCCTTAACTACTTCACATCAGCTCATTCTATCAAGAGGTATCTTGCAGATTCTCATCTGACAATATCACAATCAGCTAATAACATATATGCCAAAATGGTCACCAGTCAGTCGTTCCTTAACCACTTCACATCAGCTCACTCTATCAAGAGGTATTTGCAGATTCTTATCTGACAATATCACAATCAGCTAATAACATATATGCCAAAATGGTCACCAGTCACTCATTTCTTAACCATATTCAATTTAGCTCATTCTGTCATTCAAGAGGGTATCTTTACGAACCGATATATGTTGCAATGGCACTGTGGTTAAATATATTCAAAGACGGTCACCAGTTACTAATTTCTTAATAAATCAGGCCTTGGCTTATTCTTTGAAGAAGTTAGACACATCCTAATCATCCCTTTCAGTTTGAATCAGTTAGAAATAAGAGCACATATCTCATCTGTATCACTGATTAACATCAAATGTGAACTTTCTCAGGAAATAATCTATAATTACCAAAGTTGGAGGAAGGAGATATAAAACAAACTCACATTTGTCTCAGACAAATTGTCTCAAACAATAAGAATCAGCCAACAAGATCTCTTCAATCTTAGCTTATCTGATAAATATCTACATTTTTCATAAATAGATCAAATTTTCATAACTAGTTTAAATTTTACATCCCACTGCCCCATAGTTATGCACATATTTTATCCATCACCTAAACTTAATTCTAAAAGACCACAGAATTTTTTTTCGAAAATTGACATATGCAATAATTATTATGTAACAGCTACACCTCCATCCTCACCCCCCCTTCCCTTTCCCTCTCCCTCCCCCTCCCCACTCCTAAGTATTTTGAACAATCAGTGATAGCACGATGCTTTCTTACCTCAGAAGGACTAGAATCTTGTCTCGATGCTGGGCCAGCTTGGATGGCAGGCAGTGAAGGTGGGGAAGTGAACTGTTGCGGTGAAACCAGTCGAGCAGGTGATGAAGCTGTCGCAAGATGAACAAGATTAAAAAAGATAACCCATCAGAGAGAATCAACACAGACCTGTATCAACGATTCCATGACTTAAGCTAAAACCATTCAGAATTTCACATTTTACGTGCAAGAAGATACAGAAATATGGCAAACATTTGTTTGTTTCCCAGGTGGTGTTTGTAAGTGACAAGTTGCATTTGATTAGGTATTGTCCATTATTTTCCTCTGTTTTATAGAAATATTCATGACAACAGGGGGGGGGTGTACAAGTAGGTGTCTCTCCTTTAAAACAAATGTCTGTAAGGTATCATCAAATTATGTGTATTTATACTAACGACTACAAAAAAGGGATTCATAACAAAGATATTTTACAATAATCATCTGTAAATTGTACACAGATGTACGAGCAGATCTCACATGTATCGTCAACTTATCCTAACCAAACACCAACAACTGGTTCAAAGACAAGACTCACACTACTAACAAGCCCCACTTTACTAATTTTTCACCTAAGTGTAAATAGCAGTTTTTCACACAAACTTTCAGAATTATGATGAAAACAATGAATAACAATACAGAAATAGTAAATAAATATGAAACTGTAATGGTACACCTTTGTTTGCACTTGACTAAGGAAACAATTTTAAAAGATAAACAATGCAAAAAGAACAAAGGAATGATTGCAGGGAAAAACTTTCACAAAGAAACTTGACACTATTATTCTAGTTTGATAAGCAGATGTACATTTTGATAACAGCTCATGTATCAAGCTATTGGAAGCATAAAAAAAGAAAAAGAAATTTAAGAAGAAAAAATGAAGAAACACAGCAAAAGCTAAGAAAATGGTTAGCACTTTAGCCTGAGGATGACGAAAGAACAGAAATGACTTTATAACAAAAAGAGGGTTTATAGCAAAGTATATTTTGATGGATTTATGGATTAATAATCTATATATTATTTATTGAAACACCAGGGGTTTGGATGAATGACATACACAGATTAACCTAAACCTTTGGAAACTTTTGTACCATTAGATTTTAATGTACACAAATAATTCCACTTGACAAATCCAGCAAAATTGATAAAAAATTAAGCCTTTGAGCTTTCTGAATTACCAATCTTTGAATCCAATCTTTGAATAATCCAATCTTTTGATATAATGGAAATATGTCACGCATAAAAATAAATGGTCGAGAGGGGAAGGGTAGAAATGTAACCCAGGGAACGAGGACAGGGGTACTTTGAATAATAGTGTTATTTAGTTTCATTAAATTGAGGGTTATTGCAACAAAACACAAACAGCTACTTGAAGAGGTGGGTCAAGAAAGATGGAAAGTGGGAACTAAAACAGGGGGAAAGGGGGGGGGGTTCAATAGGGAAAAAGGAGTAGTCAAAACCAGGGCAAAATGGTGGTCAATAAATGGGGGTGGGGGTAATCAAATAACTACAAATTGGGAGGAACTTCAAACCAATTAAAGTCATAAATGAGCTAAAAGCCATACCTTGATCAGTATGAAAAAGCTCTGAGCATGATAAATGAAAACAGAAAAGATTTGGATGAAAACAAGATGCATGAACATGAAGCCATCTTATGGGATATAAATGGTGGAAGAAATTTGTGAAACACTGGCTGATAGATTCTTGTATCTCAGAGAGTGAACACGCCACCTTCAAAGCATACCTTTAACTGGACTGTGAATGTTTATTAAGATGGCCAAAGTTTGTCATGGCAATGAAAAATATGATTTTGATTATAAAACGAGAGCAACTCTCAGGGTGAACACACCACCTTCAAAGCATTCCTTTAACTGGACCATGAATGTTTTTTAAGATGGCCATAGTTTATCATGGCAATGAAAAATAGATTTTGATTATAAAACGAGAGTAAGTCTCTTGAATAACATTGGACTTGTGCGGTCTCTGATGGTTATTCCATTCACATATTGGAGGGAAGGGTATGTGAATTCTTTGAATTAAGCCTTCTTACAAAGAGAAAATTAATTAGTCATCCACTATACAAGTTCCTAGAAGTGATGAAAATCTGTTTCTAGAAGTGATAAAAATTCTATTTCTTGCAAGAATTGTAGACTGCAACAAATGAATAATGGTTTCATAGTACTACTACACCTCACTTGAAAACTTTTTTCTTGTGGCAGATTGGGTCGGACGATTAAGACGACAAACTTACTTTTTCTCCTCGTCGGTGACTTTATTAACCTTGGTGGAGTCGTCTCTGTGTGTTTTCTTAGGGGGTTAGGTGGGGACATTTTTAGCACCCATGATTTAGGGGAATCGCTCTCACCAGACGATGGTGACCCCCTCCTTCCTCCTGTCAAGGGTGGCGAAGGGGAAGGGGAATGGCTGATTCGATGGAGAATACCACCTGCAGCAGAGAGAAGATAAATTTTATAAACATTTAATACATTTGGAAACATTTCACTACAGACGTTATAATTACCAACATATTCAATATATGCAACAGGTTCACTTCGAGCCAGTGTTGTAATTTTTCTCAAAATTACTTCCAAGTATTTTTTTTTCATTTTTTTTTATTTCTTGCTTATCGGAAAGGACGCAAGTAGCTCGTCATTTAGTCTAACATGGTAACGTGACTAACTTGTGCATCCTTTGTAAGCTAAAAATAATTACATCCGTCAAGAAAATAGGGTAGAGATTAACTGTTGATACCTATCCGACAGATTAAAAGAAAAAATTGAAGTACGAAAACCTGGGATTGAAATTTTTAAATTACAGTAAGTCCAATTAACCCTTGCATTGACTTCTGGATATTACAAACATTCTTTGTCAAACCGATGAAGTCACAGAAAACTAATTGAGCAAAAATTTGGAAATATATATGAAAAAAAATATATATATAAGGTAACAAAAAGTAACAAAGTGACAAAAACCTTCTGCAAAGATGTGTTTGTGAGATTCTACAAGGATTTTTACCTGTTGGTAATGATGAAGAATATGTGATGGGTGAAAGGGTTGTTCCTGGAGTCGGACTAGAGACCTTGGTTCTTATTTGCGTAGCCTGTGAATGGGGGAGATATTTTGAAAGAAATGAGACATGTAAAGGTTTAAGAGTCATCAATGATTAAACAAACAATTCAGTGGCTGTAACTGGACATGTCCGTAGTGAAGTCTTACATGACACAAAGATACATAGCTTCACCTGCGGTCAACAGGTTCATCCCTCTTCATCCATGAGAAAATGAGATTAAATCATTTGAAAGCCAATTCTATAACTTTGACAATGTAAAGGAGCCTATCACTCATCAAGAATGAGAGAAAATATGGAAAAATCCTCTTTGTTATTCTCGCAGATACACATCGTGTATATGCTACGTGCGATGTATGTGCAGTTATTTTGTATTCCTTTACCATTACCGGAAACTGACATACACACACGCACACCTCTACAACTACAACACACACCCATACAACTCTGGCAAAGCTTATAACAGATTTCATGCAAACTTTCTCTGACATAAGATTAACAAGGCTAATCTAAACCATGCCGACATTATCTGTTTCAATGATTTGCTAAGATGAATTATTACTGTCATTGAAATCTGAAATTTAGTTAAAAATAAGTTTGTTTGAATCTGTGAATTCCACCACTAAGGTTTCAAAAAGAGCTCAGGGGGGGCTTTTTGCAGACTAAATCATGGATTAAAACTCATCATGGAAGATGAAAAAAACAGCGGCGACCTACATGTGGTGATGTTCTGTGAAGCACTAGAGCATTAGCCGGAATTGCCTTAGGAGACAGCTTAGTAGACTTCTTTGGCGGCTGGGACTGAGGTGATTCTGATCCTAACTGAAGACTGCTTGGCCTGAGTGAAACAAAAGAATTGTTTTTACAGCTTACAATATCGGCTGATTAAGAAATGAACTACACGCAGTGCACATATACATACCAAAACTGTATTATACACGTTTGATAGAAACAGGTACAAAAACCTAGAAATTAAAAAATATGTTCAGCTTTATATATATATATATATATACCGGTTTCGAACCTCTGGACATACAATCAGCGTCCATAGCCTAGTGGTTAGGGTGTCCGCGTACATAGCGGAAGGCCCGGGTTCGAATCCCGGTGGAGGCTGGAAGTTTTTGCACTGTTCTTGATTTTCCAACTCATTACGATTTTCAATTATAT
>JAIPMN010022549.1:0-12647 GCA_020650975.1 Apostichopus californicus
TATATATATCTACTAACAGATCAAGTTTCAAATCAGGAGACCTATTTAATGGTAAAACCATTTATAACAACAGATCAGGTTTCAAATTAGTAGGAGACCTATTTTAACGGTGAAACTCTCATCCCGACATGTTGTGATTAAAGTGGATGCAAACTGCAGTTCTCAACTGTTTTTTTTTAAAAAGGGAGGCAAATATCACCCACTTGGAATAATAAATGACCTGTAAAACATTAAACAAATTAGAGGCTGTTTTTTTATGATGTCGGTTCTCACCTTGAATTTCTTTTTCAGTTCTTTATCTGCTTTCTCTTTCTTCTTCTTCTCTTCCTTCTCCTCCTTCTTTCTCCTTTCTTCCTCTTTCTTTTGTAGTCTCTCCTGATCTTTCTTTAGTTTCTCTTGTCTCTTCCTCTCCGCCTCTCGTTCCTTCTCCAAGGAGGCAGCATCCGACCTGTCAAATATTAATACACAGATCCAAACACGTTACTTCAGAACAGTTAACACTTGAATAGCTTCAAGAAAAAGTATTAGTTTAAAAAAAGTGTTAAGACTTAAAAAAAACTAACATTTAAGATACTGTTGAAAAATATATGATACCTTCAGCGAAAGACAAAAAAAAAAACTGACAAATATGTAAAAAGTGTAACAGATCAAAAGATTAGTGACATTTTCTACTTTCCATTAAATAATTTAAAGACAGCAAACCAGGAATGGATTGAACTTAGTACTCAGGGGTATCAATTATAGAAATTTGGTACCCAAAAATTCCTCAAATTTTGTTTACCAATCATGACAATATTCGTTTTATTATAACCATACAGAAGTCCATTATATTTTGAGCTATTAAAAGTCACCCAGGGTTTGACAAGGTATTCTATGCAGTTGTGAGAGTTAGTGTGGTATCACGATATGCCTCGTCAGCTCCAAAAGTGTCTCAATACTTGAAATCTAGCTTTCGATAGTTTAAATCAAACACGATACACACATTCATCTCACTGCAACATTTATTGAAATTCTGTTAACAATATTTACTTGTCAACAAACAGGACATGAATATTCAGTGTTTTGGACATTCCTTCATTTCCAATTATGGTTTGAATGCAAGTTCAAATACGTTTATAATATTAAATGTCCTCAGGTGGGGGGGGGGGGTATACCTACAAATTTGAGCTATCAGCCAGAGAGAATTACAGTAATATATAATCATTTGGCACAGACACATGTCCTGTCAAAGTTATGTGTTATGAATTTGCAATAACATGTACTTGTACTCAGTAAGAAGGATTCACATACCAAGTATGAAGTTAATTGACAATGTTTTTGCGTTTTCTGTGTTTACAAGCAAGTGTCACACACACAAACATGTTTGTATTACATTCAGACCGAGGACCCCATTGTATTTTCCATTGTTCAAATCCACGTACCCTAACCTTAACAATACCCCATACAATAGAATTCTTCCGAGGACGTGGTGATTCTTTAGAAATCACAACCGAGGACCTGAAATTCTTTGTTCAAGTCCTCGGTCAGAATACAAAACAAACGCACACACCCACACACACACCATCACCATTGCACAGATTCCTTTCGCCACCCAGCAAGGAATCATTTTGGAGTCGACATGTTTAAGAGAATTACATACTTTGACAAATATTGACCTCATGTGGCCTTTGACCTCTACCAATTTCAATAGAAGGAATAAGAAAAACTGCCGATATATGTGGAAAAATAGGCTAGTCTGAACATGTATAAATTAGTTCAAAAGTTGCAACATATAACATTATCTTGAAACTTAAGCAACTGTTAATCACATAAATGCTTCTCAGAGGAGGGGGGAAGAAGGGAGGAATGCTTCTCCCCGCCCTTCTTTGGGCCACAACATCCGTAACAGGAGGCTCACCAAGATGATAGAGCTTGGGGTCACCAAGCAAACACCTTTGAAATACCAGGAGCATATTACTTACCCACCAGCATTTCCTGCCTGGTCTATATCTAAGGGTTCATACAGTTCATCACAATCCTGTAAATTAAAACAAAAGCAAAAATTCATTGCTAACATTTTATCTCCTTCTTCTTCATCAGCACTAGGCCTTGACGGTGGTTTTGAAAAAGAACAGGAGGGGTGAGCAGGGGTGAGATATGGGGTGAGGAGGGGGAGAGGAGTGGGAGTGAGGGTGAGGGGCTGAGGGGAAAGACTTAAGGCCTTGGAGAGTTTTCTTTCACAGTAGTTTCCAAATCTTCTCTTTTGGGGAATACCCGGATGAGGTTTAGTGGAGAGAGGGTTTCTCCACTCCTGTGGAAAGAGAACTTTTGGATACTCGAATGGAAAGTGACAAACTCACACCTCAGATAATAAGGACATATACCAAGACTGAGCCCCACCCAACTACTGTATGGCAGCTTCACTGCACCATTTCCACAGTAATTCATGTTACAATACTGTATGCTATCTTCACTAGTTATCACAAAAACTTACTGGTTTGGATACAAAAAATTGAACAATGCTGGCACTTTGGATGGTAGAATGAGAAGGAAGGGCATTGACCGGGGGGAGCCGGTCATAGAGGGCGCAAAGTGGTTTAAAGGTTACCAGTTCATTCTGGGCAGCACGGTAGAAAGAGAGTGCTAAGGTTGTGGGGAGACAGGTAAGCTAGGAGCGAAGTAAATAAAATCCCTTTAGGTGCAGCTGTTCTCTTCCAGTTTCTTACCCCATCAATAGGATCATAGATTTCACCACTATCACCACTTAAATCCAAGTCTCACACTTCAATTAGACAGGATATATACCAAGATTTAGCCCCACCCAAATAACTGTATGGCAACTTGATTGAACCATTTCCACAGCAAGTCCTGTTGCAATAACTGTTTGTTATCATCGAGTAGTTTATAAATTATCTCTCCCAGTTTCTTACCGCATCGATAGGATCGTAGATTTCACCACTATCACCGCCGGAGCCGGTATACTCTGAGGTACCCGATGTCTGTATGTGAGATGATGAGGAACCAGCACTGGTCTGGTGGTGCACTGGCAATGTTTCGATAGATGGCAGGGACGGAGGCGGCACACCTTTGGAGGAGGAGGAGGAGGTAAGAAGACCAGGTCATTTACTGATTTCATAAATAAAATTCATAATTCATGATTTCATTAAAACTTCAAATAATGGGTGGAAAGTTGTCGCATAAGAACACCTGGGGGAGATTGTGGAAACGAACGAAGCAGTTTCGCGGAACTGCTACCTGGGAAAGTAATGCTACGCTACTCAAATCTAACACATGGATGTGGGTCGCACACTAAAAACAGCCCCCAAACTCCCTCCCTTTATCAGAAAGGGATACTTATCATGCTGTAAAAGACTGTAGAACGTTCTGAAATCCCAAAGGTGTATAGAAGGTAAAAATCCAATGTACCCGGGCAATTTCCGTAAGATTTGCTATCCACTATGAAAACGCATGTGTAGACACTTTGGATGGTAGAATGAGAAGGAAGGGCAACGACCGGAGGAGCCGGTCGCTGAGGGTGCACAGTGTTAAAAGATTACCAGGGCATACTAGACACGGTAGAATGAGGTGCTATAAGGTTGTGAGGAGACAGGTAAGCGAGGAGTGAAGTAAATTTATAAAATTATTCACATGTAGTGGTGTGTTGGCAAATTGAAACAGGATCTGTGGACTCGTCTCAGGTGAACTAGACGCACGCAACGAGGAAGATAAAATTACATGAGGATGCACGTTCCAAATCATTATACCTGAGCGTACCAGGAAATACTGTACAACATGCAACCGTGTATCTCCGTAGAAACGTGAGCTTTGTAAATCATCCTGGCCAAAAATGAAACCTGCTTTGCAGAAGCTGTTGGTATTAATTTTCATTTTTCTTTCTGTTTCCTCATACGAGAGCAGAATTTGTATACCGAGACAGGTGCCTCGCTGTTACGAGGATGATACAAACCATTATGGCCGAAGAGGAAGGTGGCAGTTATATATTAGTTTCAGCTAGATGCCAACACCCTTGAATGGAAAACAAGAGCATTTATACTGCTGAATAAAATGAAACGTACCAAATTGTATGGAAGTACGGGATTGGTCAATGACAAATTTGTGAGAGTGAGGGGACGGAGAAGGGGAAAGGAAATAGGACACTATCTGTACTTGGATTATAAACCTTGACCTCAAAAAGAACATTTGATACGGTTGATCATTCCATTCTCTTCATGAAACCTTCTCATTATGGTATAAGACATATGATAAACAGTTACTTGTATTAAGGAATAGTGTCAATACACTAATTATAACTACTCTCACTATTTAAATGTCTCCACCGGTGTTCCGCAAGGGTCTGTTATAGGGCCATTGTTGTTTCTTATCTATGTAAAAAATGATATTCAAAGAGCTGTCCCAGATGTTTGAATGAGTTCTAGGGCCCTTGTTCGTTTCTTATCTATGTAAAAAATTATATTCAAAGAGCTGTCCCAGATGTTTGAATGAGTTCTAGGGCCCTTGTTAGTTTCTTATCTATGTCAAAATGATATTCAAAGAGCTGTACCAGATGTTTAAATTAGGAAAAATAGGGGACAGGAGGGTTGAAGGAAGAATTTAAATGTCACATTTTAGGTCATTAGCAAACCTTTGAGGCCTATACCTACTTTTATCATTTGTGATGTGATTTTTGGTGGAATGTACTATTAACAGACTGTTGCTAGGTACCTTGGCATGCTAATATCGCTGAAAGTGAGAACAGTTAAAATGGCTTTCCTAGCGAGATGCTGACCTTCTTATTTCCAGTGTGTCCAATCGAATGTCTCCATGTGAAGAGGCTGGGACTAGCATGAGTGTTCAATGAAGTTTAACCCTTTAACTTTCTGCTAAATTTTGTGGCATATTTTGGGGTCAATACATTTGATCTGTGTCTTTAAATAGCAATATTTACTAGATTTTAGCAAGACTAAAATGTATTTTCAAAATCTACCCTATCCCATGGTCTCTATCTGTAAATGTTAGCAAAAGATATTCCTGTTGAACGGTTGAAATCTACAACTTAGGCATCTGGGAAAATCGTTTTCATACGGTACTTTCTACAAATCAAAATATTGTCAGAATCTTTTCGGTCATAAAAAGAACCTCCACAAAGTAGGAACACATGCGATAGACAAAGAGGTCTTCAACGCTATAAACCTATTATATACACAGGAAGGTTTGCGGCATTATTCCGTAAAATTCCAGAGTTCCTATTAAAGATATACAGCTTCCAGGAACAGTAGACTATTAACCTGAACTTTAAAACCCACCTTCCACCTATTGCCCTTCTCAGTAACTTTAATAGGGAAAACCCCATAATTTCCCTAAACCACAGGATGTCAACTTTGATAAAACTCGACTACTGTTTATCTGGGATCTTTTCTTATCCGCAAAGGAGGATTTTTAAACAAAAGGAACAGTATATATATCGGCATCAAAATATGCAAACATAGAGAACATTAAATGTTACAAAATTTTGTCTGGTCAAAAAAACTGTTGTACCACCTCCTGTAACTATGTAACAGAAACTTTCTCCTCCTGCCTTCACCATCCAACCCCCTACCGCCCCTCCTCTCCCCTCCACCCCCCCCCCCCTCGGTCACAATTAGCACCACCACATTCATGGATTAATAGGGTTTGGAAAAATGGAAGGAAAGTTAGTTACTTGGAATATGGTATTAATTTTCAGCAGCATTTGCATTCCATTATATAAACCTGATCCTGATGATTTTAACCTGGCTTTTAAACGCTAGACCTCCAGAAAGCAAAATTGTCTGTTGCTGGTAAGCTTAGTCAGTATAGTAAGTGACTGCACCCAAAAGAATAATAGTTACATGTATGGCCTTATGGGCGGCAACCATACTGTCGATTATTTTCTCCAGACCACAAAACTTATCGAGATACATTGTATCACTAAGGTTCTCCGATATTCCCCAGTTTTCTTTCTTTTTTCCCCTCTTTTTCAAAGTCAATAAGTTCCTTTGAGAATTAACACCTTTTCCTTTATTTCTTCAAATTTTGACCTAGATCCATGACAAACATAAGCTTGTGAACTCCTCAAATCGAAACTGCAAAACTTAAAAACTGACACTCGCATAGATTTCCCGTGCATGGCAATAGGGGGACACTTGCGATGTTGAAAAATGAACAAATTTACAATGTTATGGATTGAAATCAATTTATAAACTATTGAAATTCCTGAGCAGACGTCAACAACTAGTTTTCGCTTCTTACCACTTTCACAAAAACATCCCTGATATTAAAATTTGCAATGATATGTGGCTAAATTTTGAGTTTGCTACTACTGTTAGGTTGGTCACAATTTTTGATGTGAAGTGTGTACAATATTTTTTAGATACACATGCAAACCGTTAAGTATTGAGAAGGCCGCATATTCGTAGGAAATTGCATCGTGCCTATTTCCTACGTATAAGAGTGACCGTTTTTCTTGCATAATCACTGTGGAAAACCCAAACATGAACTTCATTTGATCTTTCACAAACTATCTACAACTAGTCTTTGGCTCTTAAATTGCAATTAAATTTATTGAAAGCAAATTTTGAAATGGGTCTGTTTGTTAATTGCTGTAGAGTGGTAAATAGTTACATGTAGTTATTTCATCGGCATTCCTACCCTTGACGCTTATCATATCTAACGACCCGCTGTTATACTTTTCGCCTGGATTTTACTCTCAAGAAAAATCGTCTGCATTTTTCTCTCCTTTCACCTCAAGTAATTTCTGTCATTACAATTTATGTTATGTTGAATCTGTTGTGTTTATACGTGAAGTGATCATCAAAATAAACGAAACGAAGAATCTCAAATTAGACATCAAGAGACAACTATTCCAAATCAACGGCAAGTAATCTGGAATATAATTTCTGATTCATCTGTGCGTTCTAAAACAAACGATGTCACCACCGGTATCGATTGTTCGCTGCGGTCCGTTTATCCAGGAAATCGGTCGACCCAAAGAAACTTACAGATAATGGTGCATGTTTAATCACCCTCGAGCGGCTAAAACTGCCATGCACGACCTCTGTTCCAAGCAAAAAGGAAAAATTACAGGGGACAGGAAGTGGAAAAAGGAAGTTAAAGCCTATGCTGAAGACCTACCAGTTTCAATGACACTGCCTGAATACATGCATATTGGCACCACAACACAAACCTTGGCAGACACTGTGTATATATGTATAATAGCATATCAAAAAATCAGCTGATTTAGTGATTCCTTACTTTTATGTTGTGTGAGAACATTTATAATGTAACACATCAACACCAGATTTCTGAGGTTTGTGGGCCATTGTCGATTTAAGATAATCTGTAATTATGACTAGCCAGAGAAGTGTCACGTGAATTGCATTGGTAGGTAAACAATCGTTCGTTGCCATGACAGTATACACTGACAGCATACCAAACCTAAAAGACTTCTTTAACAACACAGTACGTCACATGGTAATATTGCTGTTTTTACAACAACAACAAATTTCATTTGTTTTTCTCTAGAGGAAAACCTATATTTACATGAAACCGGCCATAAACATCATAAAACCATTCTGAGATCCCCTGAAAATTGTCTGTGTCATTATTCGATATTTGTTCTACCCACATATACCTAAGGTAAACTATTTTAGATCAAAGTGAGAAGGAAAAATATCTTGTTTTCTCTCTTTTTTTGGTCTTATGTAGGACAACTCAATATCCTTCTTAAGGTTTAGTTGGGTTGAGAATTCTTGTATTCCAAAATAATAAAACTTGCAAGTATTTCCAACTTTGGGAGCTGCACTTTTTCACAATACAAAGTAACCACAAAAATGCATTCAGAGATCATCATTTTAATTATAAAGTCTGGTTCCAGGCAACAATTGTCCCCTTCAAAAAGAACCCATAATATTCACTGTATAAGGAAACATATTCACTGTATAAGGATTCACTGTATTAAGGATAAATATATTCACTGTATAAGGAAATATAAGGAAATATATAAAGAAAAATATTCACTGTATAAGGAAAAGTTACAAAGATATGGATACCAAATTTCCAGATATGTTTTCCAGTATCAACTATCAAATTGTATAAGAAAACTTAAAAAATTCTATATAAAATTGGCACTAGGCACATGCAAAGAAATATAGATCGGTGTTGATTATCACATACAGTAAAAGACATAGAATATATAATACCCTGCATACAGGATTTAACATACCTTAATACCCCCTCCTTCCTGTTTGGTTGGATTTGCCCACATTTCGTCACCCAAACACATTTTCATAAATTACTACCCACTTGCAAACATTTACAATATCTGCTTCATTTTTAGTTGGAATGAAACTTGACCAGTCTAGCTGATGAGTTAAGATTGGCATGGCATTATAGTATGATACTAATTTGGTCAGGTTAAGTTAGATAAAGAGTGCACTGTATGTTGCTTGGAGACAGGTAACAGGGGAATCATTTGCCCTATTCATAGTTTATTCTCTATGTACCTGATGATTATTCCCTGCCATTCACGTCAGTCAGTATTACAAATTAAAAATAGTCAGTATAGGCCCCAAATTATAGCACGCTACAACTGCTAGAAGTTTTCAAAAAGTACTTTCCTGGAGGTCTTTACTCTCCAAATTTTTCTCAGACATTTTTAAGGAACACACAAGATGACTGAATGTCCCAGTGAGGAAAATTTCCTCAAAGGTTGTAATAAAAACAGTTTAAGAATTTTGACCACAGGTGACCATATTTGAATATCTAGCATATTTGGAGCCAATACAGCATACCTTTAATTACTTGTTTGCCAAGATGGAGAATAGTCGACAATGTCCACTGTAAAACACAAAAACATAAGTGTTCTCACAAAATATGCTAGTACTCAAAGACCAAATCTGGTCACCAATAATTAAACTTCTTTCGCTGCTAACTTTGATCCCTCAGCACCCGGGATAATAAAAATAATAATATGAAGAGAGGTAATATCTCCAGGGATGTACTCTCAGAAACATTTTAGGAATTTTAACGATATCTATCGACTTACAATTTTTCTGGATCTTTATGGTGTATCGTTTCCTAAAAGCAAATCATTTAGTCCCAAATTTCAGCAAATGGCATATATCTGTCAATTTACAGTGTCCTTAACACTTTTGGCAATACAATTACAGAATATGTTTCTCTTCAATAGCATGCAGATAGCTGTGCAATGTCACAGTGTCTTCATCATAACCTGTTTTCTTGAAGCTGAAAATTAGGCCCAGATTCCGACTTCAGAGAGTGGAATTACTTTAACTGTCATCCGTCAGACACTCGACATTAAAACGGCTCTGTGCTAGGACGAACACCTGTCAGTTTCCATCCCCGAATCAGGAATTGTTTCATTAAGCGACGCCATAGAACCAACTGCATGCAGTGTGTACATGCAGTGCGCATGGGTACGAGGCAACAGAGTAGGGGAAAGTGACAGAAGCCAGAGGGATAATCATTAAAACACTAGTAACATAACGAGGACAAGAAACAAGTTAGCTTTATCAATTACCCTTGCGGTTGTGTAACCGTCGGTAAAACGGCAGTGCGTAAATAACGAACAGATATTGCCAGTTTTAAAACTTGTATCCCTGATCCAGCTTAGTGTTAAGAGACACACACACTATTGTGATCAGGTAAATCATATAGACTTTCAGAATCATCTAACCCAGAACAGGAACATTTCCCTATTCCCATGCTCTTACCCTCCAATCTCCCCTCCCCGCCCACCCCCCCCCCCCCACTGCTCACCCCTCCTCTTCTTCTCCCTCTCCACTCCCACCCCACGTCCCTCTACATCCAGTGCCTATCCATGTTGGGGCATGCATTACAAAACCAAGCAAGCTTATTTCAATAAACTACAACTGTCTTTAAATTCATAAGAAACCTCGGATTGTTTGTGTTGATGTGTAACAGTCCGCCATAACAATTTGAAAATACGCTAGAAACTCCAAAACTGGCCACTATAAATAATCGAACATTTTCTGTTCCGACAATTCCCAGGATATGTCTTTTGTTTCCCCTTTAAAATTTGTCTGAGAACAATTTGGAGAGTTCGAACCTTCATTATGTATTCAAACTACTTTCAGAAAACTATAAAGAGTTTACATTTAGCATGCCTTTCAAATACGGCTTTGTGTAGTGCTATTCTCTATACAGTGTCCTCCCTCCATGAAAGAGAAACACTCAACAGGGAACAGGGAAATATAAATTAACACGAGGGAAACTTATCATCCTTTATCTCACCCAGAAGTAATTTAAACTACAGTATGCAATGTTTCCTGGAAGGATTGAGGGCGGTATTGATAAACTTGGAATGCATTGACTCCCGAGGTGTGACCTGATTAAATCAGCTGGCTTCGGCTTTGATTACAACAAATCCGTATGCTGCCGTGTTGGACGAATCTAACCCTAAATAGTAATTACCGACTTTTCAGATCCGTGTTATAGTAGTTGCCGACCTTTCAATCTGCTGTCCCCCACACAATTTTGCAAGGTCGGTAAGTGAGTGACTCCATAGGCTTCCCTTTCGGAAACCAGAAAGACACATTGTTTGTTTCCACCCAGGACTAAACTGCAGACTCAGAACATTTAAAGGAGCACACATACAGAAATACTGCAGACCTACTGGAAATGTCAGCGTGGAAAGAGAGACACAGCTATATCAGTTACAGTATATACCAACGAGGGCATTAAAAACCTAGAATAGATTCAAAAGTCATTGTCAGTTTTTTTTTCCGCTTATGGTCAAAAGCTTTGACCCCAAAAATATGATAGAAAAGTCAGAAAGAAGTCACTCAAAATTTCAAAAAACGTTTTATACTGTCACTACTTTCGATTCATCCACTCGCCTGCAGAGAGATTTTATCATATAAGTGGTCATTCCACAAAACCGTGGAAAACGTTTTGGATATTAGAACCTCCCAATGAAAAGCTTTTAGCGACTATTTAAAGTGCGCTGAAAAGAGTTGGCACTGCGTAGTATAGTCTAGTTCCCTCAGAGCAGCTTTTAGCAACCAATGGAATGTACAGTATCACTATAAAGACTAAGCATTCTTTTTTGAATAATAATCAGGAAACAACAGTATCAAGTGTTTAATACTTGGGGAAGTTTACTTGCCAGTTTAGACAATATCACAAAGAGTAAATCCACGCTGCGGTTTGCTGGAATAAATTTGACGGATGCACATTTTTGTCGGTACAACTTCCAACACCCCTATACAATATCAAAAAAAAAAATCACAATTCTCCCGTGTTAACTTTCCAGCTTTACTACGCTGGAATATA
The DNA here is from genome assembly GCA_020650975.1 of Apostichopus californicus. Lineage (NCBI taxonomy): Eukaryota > Metazoa > Echinodermata > Holothuroidea > Aspidochirotida > Stichopodidae > Apostichopus > Apostichopus californicus. Next base: position 11,311 of record JAIPMN010022549.1, read on the forward strand.
ACATGTTCAAATAGTGTAGGTTAATGACACAATTGATGTTTGTCTGTACTCTGTATCTTTTAACCTTACCCTTACTGAATTTGTATCATTCACAAATTGACCTTTGTACAGTTGAGTAGGAGGTAACAGCTCTACCCCAAGAAACACCTCTGGCCCAGACTATATATGCACTCTCCATTTTTATTTTCATGATGGTGACTATTAAACTGATCACCAGCTCGGTGGGAAGCGATGTCGGATGCATGTTCTTTCTTTTTCCTTCCTTTTCCCTTATATTTTCACTGTAAACAACTAAGAAAGTTGTGCTAAATGTAGGTTGCTTTGATGATCTTGTTTCAACTTTCAGTAATTTGACAAGCCCAAATATTTACCAGGACTTACAGTACAATCAGTGATTGAAGGATGTGCATAGTTACTTGGTCGTGCATCTAACCTGAAGCCACGATTCACACTTAAAACAAAAAAAAACAATTCTGACACTTTCATTTCTGTATTAGTGATGTTTCAAATTCAATCAGATCCAGTCATTCACAAACTTGGTTGGGATTGTACAACAACAGAAAGTGCATGTACCTATGACTCATCCGTGACTAATTTGTGTGTAATGAATGAACAATGCCATTTAAAAGAAGAATTTTAGCAACAATTAACAACAACAAAAATTGGAAATTTACAATAGTATTGAAAGCAACCTTAGTCAACTGAAAAGGTTGCATACAGTTCTGTTATACTTTCTGTATGTAAAAGCTTGCATGTAACAGGTATCAAGGAACGTACAACAATGCCATGTGGATTATAATCCATGGAACTATCTCGGTAGTCGGTACAATTTCCATGGAAAAAGTTGGGGAACCGACTTTCTTCCTGCATTATTTTCATCTTACGTTACTATGGGAACGAGCCAATAATTTGCAACTGAGGAGCACCTCCGTGTGCATTGTAATAGTAACCTATCAGAAGTATAAGAGGCAACCTTAGCAGGATAGAAAGGGGTATCAGTTAATAGTATGCGGTTACCGTAGCGATACATACTTATGACATCAGAGTATATCGCTCTAAATAAATGATTTGACTCAGCCAATGGTGATTGGTGACAGTACCTGTCCGTATACATTACACTCAACCTGTGTGATACTCTACATATATACATGATGGACTACATGAAGTGATACAACCCAACTTTACAGCTCTGATTCATATCCTTACAACAGGCTACCTGTACCCTGTAATAATTAATACAGACACTTGGGATTATCGATGCTTCCAGTTACACGTGTGACCCATGGACGGCATACCCACAGCACTGGACTGCAACACTTACAGTTATATATATATAT
>JAIPMN010022554.1:0-13484 GCA_020650975.1 Apostichopus californicus
AAATATTTTTGTCAGTGGTTTTAATTTGCAATATTTTTTACCTTTCTCCATCATGATAGGTTACTCTGCCTTGCACATGGCTGTGGAGAAGAAAAGAACTTCTTCTGTAAGAGCTCTGGTAAAGAGTGGAGCCAACAAAGACATTCCTGTGAGTAAAAACAAATTCGGGGAATAGAGTATCCTGGACTCTTTAATACTTTCTCAGATTCACAATGGCCATTCATTCACTTGCCTTCACTGGGAGGTGGGAGAGGGGGAGGTAGAAGAAGATTGCCTTCACTGGGAGAAGGGAGGAGGGAGAATGGGAGGTGTAAGGAGATAGGGTTGAGTTTTATACTTTATATATATATATTTATTTTTTGCTTTTGGTGAATTTTACATATCTATTAGTGATCATCAGTTGTAGGTGAGAGGTAAAGGGTAGTGCTATTGTGTAATGAGCTAGGGAACTCACATAATTAATATGATGAGAGGTAAAGGGGAGTGCTATTGTGTAATGAGCTAGGGAACTCACATAATTAAAATGATGAGAGGTAAAGTGTAGTGCTATTGTGTAATGAGCCAGGGAACTCACATATTTAAAATGATGATGATGCAGTATGGGTATGATATTAAATATATCAGTATAACCATATTTAGCCTGGACCAAGATATTAATTGTTTTTTTTAGACACGGCAAAAAAAGGGGGTATTCTGTTTCTTTATAAGTCTATGTTTCTAGTTTTTATTTTTGGAAAGTCAATTTCTGTTTAAAAGCGTGAAATATAAGTGTCATTACTTTTTCCTCTCTGAATTCTCCCCTCGTCAATAGGATGGAAAGAGCGGGCGTGCTCCTCTTCACTACGCAGTCTTAGCGGAGGATTTCAACATGCTGAGTTACCTGGTAGCTGACGCCAGAGCTAACATCGAGGTTGAAGACTTTGTCGGGAACACACCCCTCCATCTTGCCAGCGCCTACGACCTGAGCGCCGTGGCCGCTCTCCTGATCGCCGCCGGGTCCAACCCCGACGTCAGGAATTGTGACGGCAATGGTGAGTCGGACATCGATGAGGGGTTTGACCTCAGCGAAGAGGAAGAAGGAGACAGAACAGGATCATCGGCTCTGGATTTTGCACAAAGTGATAAGGTACGATGTGCTTGTTATTTCTTACTCTCATTGTTTGTTTACTCTTGACAACCAGGCCCCCCCCTTTTGATTATATTGTAGGAAATGCTTTCATAACATTTCGTTGCTTCATTCCGTTATGTATAATTTCCCATTCAGTTTTCTGTTCATCTACTTACATACATGAAATCGCTTTTCTCTCTTGAAATCCCTTCCTTGCCAGTCTCCGAGTTGTATGGAATGAAGCTGGGGTTTGATCCTTGGTTAAGTGGTATGCAAGATACTGCGTCTTCTGAATGGTGCCCCAAACAAAGAAATGTCTTTAGTAGGTATCATCACCCACTAAGGGGCTAATAGCACAATTGGTATAGGTCATAGTTCTGGACCCTGGGGACACTGGTTCGAACCCCATTCCAGCCAAAATTTATTTTGCTCTTTTCCAAAACGAGAAGACAAGATTAAATTCCTGTTCAGGGACCGATAAAAAAAAAGGAACTCATTTTTACTTTGAGGCCATGTTTTTGATATCTACAGATGAGACAGATTCTCAGAGGGGAAAAGTACATGCCAAGAGTTCCTTCATCGAGTTTGGCAGACTCCAGGAGCAAGTCAAACCGCCAGAGTTATCGTTCTGCCATGTCGACGGCAGCATCCACAGATAACAGCACGTTCCTCTTCGAGAGGCTCAGAATCGAAACCCAGCTCATACACCCGCCAGAATCGAAGCAAAGTATGTCGACGGTTGTCTCTCTACTTTCTTGGAAATGTGTTTTTAAGTGATGAATGGACAACTTTTTTTTTCAGACATGTGATAAATATTCAAATATTGTGATCAACATTCTATGAGAAGAGGAGAAAGTTGCGTGCGTAAAAATAATGTTTTTTGGTTGCAAGAAGATATGTGGGTAGAATATATTTTGTCTTAAAGAGTTGAAATTACTTTGAAGGGAGCACATTGAGAGAAGATGGAAGGGAAATTAGTAACCAAGAAATTTGAATATTACATGAAAGTGGAAGTTTTATTTCAGAAATAAACAACCTTTTAGTGTCCTCTCTCTTGCATCTTAGTTGTCTTTCTATAAATGAAACTGGAAATAAAGTCAATTCCCCAAACTCCACAGTTCTTCTTTTCCCAAATTGTGTCAACATTTTCCAAATTGCTTCTTTATGCTCAGTTTTTGTCTGGTGATTTGGAATTCTTTGACATGGATGAGTTGAAAGATTGTAAGCATAGAGAATGTCGACTGAAGTCCCAATTTCTATGAATTAATAGAAAATGTGACTTTTCTTGAAGATTTCAAAGCATGCAGTGTACATTTAATGTGGTTTAATGAGGTAATAACGTTAGTCTGTGTAGGGTGTTCCTGAATTGTATGTACGACAATTGATGAACATGATAATAAACACTAAGATGCTTCATGCACGTCTCATGTCTCATGTCTCAAAAAAAGAGAAAAAAGAACCTCAAATCTTGTCATTGATGACTTGGCTTCGTGGTTATTGTGAATGAGAGTGACTCGAGAGATCAGCCTCTGTTTTGCTATTATAATACGTTTTCTTCTCTTCAACTAATAAGCTAACGTTCTCTCACTCTTAATGGTTTGTCCTCTTCAGGTGACATTCTCCTCCTGCCTCAAGCCCACATGAAATCTCTGGTGAGTCGGTTGGACATCGCCCATCCTCTCGCAAAGGACTGGAGAGCCGTCGCTGACCGTCTGGGCATGGGCAACATGATCAACCACTTGAGAATGTTTGCAAGTCCCACGCAGGTCTTGTTGGATCAGTACGCTGTGAGTAGTACTATTGAACCAAATATTCCATCGCCGATCTGCACTTTTTAATGCGGTACATTTTACAGCCTTCCACTGATTCAATGAATACTGGAAGTGTTCTGCTAAATGTGTAGAATTCAGGCATTTAATATTAAGGTTTTCCAGATTTGGTCTTTTATTGCATATCTAGCTCTCTCTATCTCTCTTTCTTCTTCATGTGTAGTTTCTACTTGTTGATAGAATTGGTTCTGCTTTATTTTTATTCTGAGATTTGTGTCTCTGCAAGATACATTTAACAAAGTTTCAGTAATACTATAGTTTTTCAGTTGGTCTTGGGTGGGGTGGAGAGAGGTCATGGCAATAGAATGTGCAGAGAGAAAGACAAACTGTTGTGGCATAAATAATGTCTGATGTAGAATAACAAAAATCTGTCCACAAACTTTTTATCTGCTAAAGAAAGCCTGTGTAGGTTGAAGATGTTAAAGTTAGAGGACCTCATGCAGTTAGCCTATGAATAGAACTTCAGGCCTTTTAAATTTTAGAAATAGAAGAAGCCTTAAGGGCAACCATTAAACTAGTAGGAGAAGCTCAATGAAATGCTGCATTATTGCCTGGTTTGTAATAATGCCCATTCTGAAATGATTCAGTGACAACTACATAACCTCACAAGGACCTTAAAGTTGAAATATTTCATTTTATCTCTCTCTCTATCTTCCTTGCAGTTGATGGATGGTACCTTGGCAGAGTTGCATGAAGTGATGGAGGATTTGGGCAGGAAAGATGCAATTAATATTTTAAATGAAGCCTTCAGTCATATGAAAATTGGTGAGTCAAATACATTGTTGAAGGTATATAGAATGCTCCTGGAATCTGACTTTGATACTCCCAGGTCAGATAGTGATGATAAATGGTGTGAATTTCTAGGCTTGGGTGGGAGGGGGGGGGGGAATGGAGGGTTTAGAAAGAGGGAGGGGAGGAAGAGGGATTCATTCTATGCATATTATAGATATAATGCTTGAGAATTAATTATTCTTATAAAATGTGAATGTTTTCTTTCCGTTGTCTACCATTGCAGATTTGATTTGGTTTCATATGGCTTTCAGGAGACACTAAATGTATATGTACCTATACCTATACTAGGTTATATACCTATTATAGGTTATATACCTATCCTAGGTTAAATGTGATTGAGTAGATTCAAACAAATATAACGTATGGAAGTGGGAAACAGTTAGTAAGGTCACTCGTGACAAAACCACGAAAGGATCACGAATTGGATCTGATCCTCACAAACGGTTATGAGTTGTTCCCAGTTTCCTGGACTTTTTTCCTTTTTCCTTTAAATTGAGAAGATTTCTAGCAGGTTTTAACATAGAGTCAACAGAGAGTCTCAGAAAAAAAAATTGAAGATGGGGGATGGGGGGGGGGGGATTTGGTGGGTAAAAAGGAGAAAGGAGAATGTCAGTTGGGTAGGAGTGGGATATGACATGGAGGGAAACCTGGAATGATATATGTGACTTTTCAGAAATGTTCATTTTGATGGTATTGACTGTCGTTGTTTTGTTTTGTCCCAAACAGCTTTTAGTATCGTTTTTGTTTTCTTTTACAGGTGATAGAGGTGGCGATGCCTTGGATAACAGACCGTCCCAACTAGCTGTGTAATGGTTGGTTAGTGTGTATCACTGATGGAGGAGTAAACCTCGGTTTTTAAATTAACCCATTTAACCACATTGGTAGAACAGGATGGAAAATTGTATTATTCTTTGTATCCATTACGATAGGTACCTTGTATTTTTTTTTGGTTAATATTATATTATATTTTAGTATTACTGGTTTCGATATCCTGCTGAAATGCCTACATACAGGACACAGTTTTAGTGTACAGTTAAAAATGGCATGGTAACTTAATACCTTGAAAGACATGAATCTTTCTAATGCCAAACTAAGGTCAATCAAGACTCATCATCGCTGTACAAATAGAAGAAGGAATAACGTCATCATCTCTTGAAGAAGGATGACTTTAATAGCAGCTTTTCTTCTGTTTTGGTCAACAACTTTTCCAAATCCATGGATTATTGATCAATTTGACCAAATCTGAAGTATGTTTAAAATCGAGACTTGATTGCAATTGATCAAAGTAACAAACCACTCCAATAGATTTGTTCTACAAAGAGTGAAGATTATTGAGTGAGAAACTTACAAATTGGTTGCAAAGATGTCACTACTCAGTTAAAAATTGTGTCTTTCTTGTTTTTTCTGTCAAACAGGTGTGAATTTCAATTGCAGAACATTTCCTCGTATTATCATCTTTTGTAAAAACAAATATGAAATTTCTTTGTTCTATGAAAGTTACCTGGTTTGTCTTAAAAAAAATATCCTAAACAAAAGTGTCAGCAACAACTCGTCAACATCTCTTTTTTTTCTTTCTTTTTTCTTGAAAAACCCTTCCATTTGCCATGTGAGTCAATTTTTTGGATGTATTTTCAGTTACACATGATGAAAAAAATTGACATGTTTTTGGATATCAGGAAGTTTTGTGTATTTCTTGATAACAAATCATCATGCCCCTTTTAAAATTTTCTTATTTTGGTTTTGTAGTTTCTTGTATAGAGTTTCATAAGTTTGGAGAATGATTTAGTTTCTCAGTTTTTACCCGTCAATGCCTTTAAGGGGTCTCTGCAAAATTCAAACGCCACATCCAGGACGCAGAGGCTTACCGTATCAAACTCAATAGCGTGAGCTGAAAGCTGATCATTTATCTTCAGAAATCTCTGTGGGTGACTGTGTGATGTCATGGAGAATATTCATTTGTCAAAGTACATAGTTCATTGCCGTTGTGGATGTGGCGTTTGAGTTTTGCAGCGGCCCCTTTACCCAACAATAGAGAAAACTGTTTCACATTTTTATGCTGTGAAGTTTGAACTATAAGCTTTCTAATAAAATATGGTTGCAAGTGAACAAAAACAAAATTTCCTTCTCTTTGAGAGGATTCTAAAATTTTACAGCAAACTTAGACATTTGCCAAGAAATGATTTTTGTGATAATAATTTACCTTTCCTTTTGTGTTATTACATTCTCTGTAATGGTGAGAGACATCTAAAGGTTCAGTAGGTATAACCAGGCTCTTTGCCTCGGGTTACATCACCTATGTTTTAAAAAACCTGTTAAAACAATTTTGAGGGGGGGGGGGGGTTGGGGGAATCAGTGTTTCATCGTGAGACCTCATTTGATATATTTAGCGATTTATACACGGATTAAAAGTTAAGTACAGCTTTGTAGAAAGCTTGAAATAGTCTACATATTTATGTTGGGATTTGGCTCAGAGATTGTTTAGTACTAACCTCATCGAACGAAAGGGAAATATGGTTAACCCTTGCTAGTTTTTTACCCGGAAAAAACGGCGTTTTTCCTAGTATCATGTGATCTACAAAATAACCATAGCTGTCTTACCTACCATACTCCAGCGGAAGTCAACACAATCAATTCACAGGATAAGTTTTTTCCGGGTATAAACCAAGCGAGGGCTAACCAGGTTGAACTCGTACTGACTGTAAGCATCTCTCGTTTGTAACTTTTAGAGCACAGAACAATTCCTGTACACAAAATAGAAGTCTTTCTATTCCATGTGATGTTTCGTATGGTTTCAGAACATCTTGTTGCCTAGGTAACTGATATAACTTTTTAGGGGTATTATTAAAAAAAATAGTACACAATGAATCTCAAAGTGGTTAACATTGATTCTCCAACATTTGAACTAGCTTAGCTGAAAGTCATTTTGAGTTTCATTTTGATCTATTCAAATCGATTTGTTCATATTTTTATCTCAGCTTTTGGAGATTCTTAGTGTAATTACAGTTGGTTAAAACTGACGTTTTATCCTATTGGACTTATCTCTTTGGCACGATGTAAATGCTTAATCTGAACTATCTGGAACAGGATTTAATCGATTTTATAATGATAAAATATTAGAGAGCAAAAACTCTTTGTTGGTAAATGTATGAATGGTATAGGGCAGCCTGATGTTGGTTTCTAGCATGATCTTCATCAGAGACCAGACTGACCAAAAAACAGGAAAATGTGCTACATGTCGTCACAGAGTAGTTTAGTTGAAACACAGTGTTCCAGATAACCTATCAGTGACATAGATTGTTAACTTGTTACCTGTTTTTTTACTTTAGTCTGCCTCTGAACGATCTTGCTAGAATCAAAGCATCAGGCTCTCTAACTGTTATTGTCTATTATGCATGGGTAATGACAGATAATTAATTAGTGTGAATATTAATACCATCCTCTTTCTCATGTTTCTGCGATAGCCAGTGGAATGTCGATCTTAATGCGACTATTATTAGCCCAGCTTATATTGTTCATCTATATACCTTACACCATCGGGTAGTGAATCCATGGTTACATGGGTGAGAGTTAGAATAAATGTACATAGTAACATAAACTTCAAAAAGAGTTATGATTTGGAAAGCATTTAAACTAGTATCATCATTGCAAGGTTTAATTCAAATTTTAGTGTAATAGCATGGGATAAAAAGTTAAAATTTTCATTTTTTTTTTTGTGCTGGTTTTTTCCATTTTTCATTCACACATGAAAAGTACTGGTGATGTTTCACGGCGTGTACATAAACAGTCAAGGTTAGAAGTTTTCCTTCAGAGAAGTAAAAATATGTAAATAAATGATTACAAAAGCTAAAGATTTGTCCATCTCATCAGTCCATCTCAAGTGATTTTTGTTTTCGTAGTAGATTTCTCCCAGAAGATTTTGTATGTTCATGACCTTAATATCCATTGGCTATTTAACTAACCCCACATCATGCCACCACTTCTTCCCCTTCCTCACATACTGTACAGCTTCACCTGCCCTTTCCACTCCTTGCCCTTCCCTATCCTCTCCATACCCCCCCCCCCACCCCCTCTCTGCCATTCTGCTGAGATATTGTGATGTCAACCGGTCACTTCAGTATACATGCTTGCGCTGCTAACAATGATGTTTGAAAGGAAATCCATTGGTCTTCATAAGTCAGCTTTATTGCCAGAATTACAAAACAATTTCTCTCTCCTTTCACTTTGGAAAATATGTGGCTGGAAATAATGGCACATTTATGGAAGTAATGGACACAAAAAATGGAGTATAACGAACGAAACATGTTTTTGTTACTACAAGCAAGATATATTTCTTTTCACCATATAGGGACTTGTAAAATATGCTTAATTCTAACCTGAGAATATTGTTTATTTCTGTTATAGATTTCATCTGTACATCTTGTCTTAGAATAAACTTAATTCTTAAACCCATAAGTGTATTTCTTTGTTAACCCTGACAGTGTTTATTGCAGATAAAAGATATTTTGAATACTTCAGTAAACCATACAAGATAATAGGGTCATTCCATAAACTAAGGGTCCAACAGTGTGACATCTCTCATGCCAAGAAAGTGCCCATTAGCCATCAAACTGCAGCCCTTATTCCATCCTTTTGGCCATACCATGGATGTCCAGTTGTCCTATCTAACTGATGAGTAATAATTCTTGCTCCCCACATTGAAAATTTTTGGTAAGTTTACTTTGGATCAAACATATTCTACCAAGAGGACCCAGAAAGCTGCTGCTGAATAGGCCGACATGAACAGAAGATGTATTACTGGGTGCACAGTATAAGAAGGACAACCATGGCCAGATAGGATCTTTCAATTTTTATGCAATGAGGGTGCACAGTATAAGAAGAACAACCATGGCCAGATAGGACCTTTCATTTTTATGCAATTAGGGTGCACAGTATAAGAAGGACAACCATGGCCAGAAAGGACCTTTCATTTTTATGCAATGAGGGTGCACAGTATAAGAAGGACAACCATGATGACCAGATAGGCAGATAGGACCTTTCATTTTTATGCAATGACCCATTGGTATTATTTATATGGAACCCGTTATCATATATTTCCAGTGGCATATGCTTCCTGCAATATGTTTAGTCTCTATAATACACATTTCTGAATGACGGAACATGCAGCTGGTATATTTCAAATCTTTAAGCCAAACTGCTTGTTTTTAATTTACATTTCAACTTTAATAACATGCCAGCATTAAAACAGGAATGTAAATACTGTGTACTGCCTTAAACACTACTTGTAAATGATGAGCACTATAAACACTAGTATATGTTACATTTTCAATTTAAAATTATTTCTCCTAAAAGCATCCTTTTGGAATGTGAATACTGACAATTGAAGGCCTAATCCTTTTTTTGTTGTATTATATGTTCATGTAAATGAGCACTGCCAAAAAAAGTTATATTTTCAATTTCCAATTATTCAATGGCAATAATGTGAAAATGTTAAAGCGGTAGATTTCCTTGGTATGCTATGTTAAATGTGAGCACTGCCACAACCAAAACATATATTACTACAATTATAATTTCAATTTACAGTTATTGTATCACACCATAGTAGAGGAATGGTTAACAAGTAGCACTGAGTGCACATATGCAATGAACACTGTTACAACCACAATACCATTTCATCTGCTTTTACAAATTCAAAGGGTAGGAATAGAATAGGAATATAGACACTGTATGTAACAAACACCATACTCTGCGACACAAAATAACTTTTCATTAATAGCAATATTGATCTGAATTATATACACTGTTGTTGTACTCATACTGATGATGTAGCAGTATCTGTTGTACTCATACTCCTGCTGTTGTACTCATACTCATGACGTTCTACTCGTACTCATACTGTTCTACTCATACTCATGACGTTGTACTCATACTCATGCTGCTGTACTCATACTCCTCTGTTGTATTCATGACGTTCTGCTCGTACTCATACTGTTGTACTTGTACTCATGCTGTTGTACTCATACTCATACTGTTGTACTCGTACTCATGCTGTTGTACTCGTAGTCATGCTGTTGAATTCATACTCATAACGTTGTACTGGTACTTATACTGTTGTACTAGTACTCATGACATTGCATTTGTATTTATGATGTACTCATACTCATGCTGTTGTACTCATACTGATGCTGTTGTTCTCATACCCACACTGTTGTACTCGTACTCATGCTGTCGTACTCGTACTCATGACGTTGTACTCTTACTCATACTGTTGTACTGTGCTACTAGTCTGACAAACACTTTTCAGTTTGATCTATTCAGGTTAACTTCATGGAATCTTTGCCATTTAACAGTAACTCCTCGATCACTTTCAAAAATGGATCTGATGTCATCATTGATATTTCTTATAATACTTAAATATGTTGAACTTTCAATTGTAATCTTGAACATGTTTGCAACCAAACTCTGAATATAAACTACCTTTGTAAAAGTTGATTTTCTATTATAAAAATAAATGATAGTTCGGAGAGAAAAATATGGAGCAGCAAACTTTGCATGCAATACTCTCAGGCAAAGGTTGTGACCTGTACTCAATACTGTTTGCATAGTGAGGATAACGTTAAGGAACAAACATTGGCTTTGAATTTTAGAATTTCTCTGGTAAATCTATGAATCTTTCCATAAATGTTTGAATAACAAGGATGGAGTAGAGAAATACATGGCAAGTTCAATAATAAGTTGACCAGACTTTAGTTATGGATGAACTGTGGCAATGTTATGGAGTTTGTAACTACTGTTTCAAAAGCGAAGGTAATGCAGAATTGAAATGGAAACCTCTCTGATTACTGTTTGAAAAAGAAGAAAGCCCACAAAGGAAAGAAATTTGAAGTAAAAGTAAACATAGTGTCTAAATCACGAATGACTGATATTACTACTGCTAAAATGTTTAGATTTCTTAATGGCATGCTGCCGAAGGGAAAACAACCTTTTAACACTCTAACTTTATTTCTCAGAGGTTTTTGCTTTCTGGAAGTCAGATGTTCTGCCTCTGGAGCTATAACCTTGTTTTCAAACTACCCGAAAAATACGTAAGTCACAGATAAACAGAATTTCGAGTTATAACAACCTTCTCAAAACTCTTTCCTTTTCCATAATTTTTAAAATGGCTAGGCAAAATAAATACTGGCCCACTTTTCAGAGCTGTAATTTCATTTTAAGTAATTCATTTTCAAGGTCGAATTAAGTCAGCAACTTCCTGCCTCAATATGTAATGTGACTGATGGATTAATTGATTGATTCAATATATTTTCCACCACTTTTTTTTGGGGCAAATTAATGTTTGATTCCAAATATTGATTAAGTAACTTTAAACCTGACATTTTTGATTGGGGATATCAGAACTTTCAAAATATAATATACTTTTTAATGCATAATTATTTTGAATAAAGTAAAAACACTTTGAGATTTTTTTGTCTATTAGGAAGGAAGGGAGTGAATAGGAAAGAAATCATAAGAAATAGAAGAAGAAGAAGAATGGTTAACCCTGGGAGAAAGATGTCCTAAAAGATATTTCTGTCACCACATATTGACTAGTTTAGAGGTCTTTCAAAAATAACACCCAATCAAATCCTTTCACCCAATGGATGTATTATAATTTTCAACTAGTTAGTCTAGAATTGTATAGCTTTTTGAAAGCAAGGCAAGCAACATAAATTTGAAAAACATTGTCAGTAATCGCTAAAAAATGAGAAAGAATGTTTCCATCTGGAGGCTCAGTCAATTTCAGTCAAATCAATCAGACACATCACAGGTTGAAAACATAATTTCATATCAAATGATTCTCAAGAAAAAAGGGAAAAAAAAAAATGTTGTATGCAGAAGAGTGCACATAAAAAGTTGAGTTTTTTAAAACCGAATTCTCAAAAATATTCTCTGTTAAGTTGTAATTTTCTCAAATTATTTAATAAAGTATATATAACCCTGGAATCATCTGTATACTGTTCACACATTTTTTATTATTAATCAATGATATTAAAGCACTCATGAAAGAATACACTCATGGAAGAATTGATAAACTAGTGATGACAAGACTGATTCCAAAGAGGGACAGACAGACACACATACAGACAGATGTAGGAGGGAGGGTTAGCACTCATTCAGATCTTCGTACATCTTATCTATGTCATCTTGAAACTCCTCCGTCAGTTGTGGTCTCTTGTTTTTCAAGGTCGGGGTTAGTAAGTTATTTTCTTGACTGAAAGGTTCTGACACGAGAATGATGTCCTTAACCTATCATCAGAGGAACAGCAAAAACAAACTGAATAGTGATTGACACTCAAATGAGGTCAACATTGTTAATCCTCATATTTTGGGTAAAAACAACAATTTTAAAGGAGATATCTCCAGTGGATGGACAGCAGAATTAAAGTGACTGTGAACCTGAGGATGGAGCTTGAAGCTTTGCTCTGAGAAACAAGGGAGGCTTTCTGTACTCCTTCATTTTAATTACCGAAGAATCGCGAGTCATACATAAAATCACGTAGAGCAAATTGTCGTGTAACAAAAGAGGGTGGAAGTTGGAAGGTGTGGTAGGGAGACACAGTAAAAGGATAGGAAATTTACATTAACAAACAAAAGTTGCATTTTATATGTAGCACACATTGCATAAGGTTGGGTCTGTTTAGGAATTTCTTTGCTAAATCTTTGGTAAGAGAATGTTACTAAATGCCTATAAATTCTAACATTTTTGTGTTAATTCATTCGATAGTGTTGTTTTAGCAAATCAAGTAGATTAACAAAGTTCATACCTGTTCAAAGCCTTGCAGGCCTTCTTCCTTTCCAAACTGAAGTAATTGATCCAAGAATGCCTTTTTCATCTCCTAGTTAGAAAGGAAAAACCAGGAGTGATATTTGTTCTTGAATACTGTTTTTTGTTTTTTATAATGCAATAATTGCATTAAGGGAAGAAAGGGTTCTATTTAGACAATGTACATATCTTGTTTCAATCTTTATTTTTATCCCAACTTCTGAGGGTAACAACTAAGAAACTGCAATCCTCCACAACCACAGCTGTGGATCTGAATGCATCTTTTGCCAACATTCCCCTCCCTCACTGCTTTCTTAGAAACGGGATGGTATAACACTTCCAAGAAGAGTGACGTAGTCACAGAAAACCAACTGTTAAAACGAGAGATAAATTCAATCGGATCTATTACTTTTAAACAAGAACCTCTCCCACACAAAAGCTGCCAAGAATAAGTATTCATAACAAGAGAGGAATTGTGAGAGCCTCTTGTGGCTCTTTCTAAAAATACACCACCCCCCTCCGCCCTTTCACTCAAAGACTCACCTGGGCTGATATATGATAGTATATGGTATCAGCCATCTTAACAAGCTTAGACACAAGAATGTATAACAGTATACACTCCCTACTTACCATGTCTTTACAAAGTTCAGCTAGTTTTCCTTCAAGTTTGAATTTTGAGGCAAGAGCAGGAATTTCATCGGGGTTGGGAACAATCACACCGACGAGACTCGACTACGGAGAAGGAAGAGAAATTTAGTCCATTAAATATAGGTGGATACTTGAATCAGACGTTTCTGGGAACTATACAGGCACTACTTCATCTACAGCCTCATCATTCTTCCTGTTCTGCAACACCCTCCCAACAACCTCCCTCCCTCCCAACACCCTCCCTCCCTCCCAACACCCTCCATCCCAATACCCTCCCTCCCAACACCCTCCCTCCCAACACCCTCCC
>JAIPMN010022563.1:0-15502 GCA_020650975.1 Apostichopus californicus
TATAGATATATATATATATAAATATAAATATATCCATTCCAATCGGTACGCCTTAATAGTCAATGTTTAACCATTGTCATATTACATGATGTTAGACAAATCTAAACATCCATCGCCCATGGTAAAATTAGAAAGGTGTTTCCATAATTAGGTTAACTGTTTAAGTAATCTTGTTCTGCCATGAAATAAATTAACTTCTTGACGATTAGTGACATAACTAGACACGCAATCATTGTCTGGCCTTGTCATTTGACAGAGAAGTAGAAAAGAAGTAGAAGAAGAAGAAAAACAGGTGGATTTAGTTTCACGGTGAAATTCTCTTAAGATTTCTTAAGCAAAATCATGTGTCAAATATATCAAAGTGACAGTTGTTAAATACGCTCATTACTCACTTTGACCTATTTGTTTCGTCCATGCCTCGTGTCATGGAAACCAAATAAAACGTACTTGACCTTATTTTTTTTTTACCAGAAAGACAACCGTCTCCTCTACAAGATATTAAAAAAAGAAAATGGAGAAACTTATTTCTCTGTCTTCAATACATGATGATGATGATTTGTGAAGCGAACTGTTTGTGAGTTTTCAACAGCCATAGCGTCTATACTCCATGAGCTATAATTGTTATTCGAACGTTTACCCTATAGGGTTCTTTCCCTTGATATATATATATATATATATCTGTATATGTATGTGTGTGTGTATGTGCGTGTCTGTGTTTTGTTGTTTTTCGATCGGTGAAGAAGTGTTATTCCTTCCAGGCATGGGACCGCCGTATAGATGTGATTTTATTTGAACAAGGAGAATATAATTAGCATAACCAAAGGCAACTTTCACATCTCTTCAAAAATAAATTTATTATTCCGTGTCAAATATATGAGGTGGCCATTTTCCAAATGTGGGATCAAACATGGAAGAATTATTTGCTAGAGTGAAAAGGTTTGTAGACGTGCAGTCTTTTAATAAGATAAATATATGAAAGATAGTCATTGGTTAAGTCACGTACCAGGCACAGGGCTACGTGCAGCTGTGTGTGTTTACCACTCAGATGGATTATTAGCCTCTACAGTAATGTGATTGCGCGTCTTTATTCTTTAGTGGTTTGGGATAATAGTCCTAATTAAGTCATGATATCCATTCTTTAATAAATATTTTTAGTTGTTTAATTTGTTTTAAATTTGTTTTTCTTTTTCCTTCTGTAAAATTTGGCTGTGTGCTAAAAGGCAGATTCCAGCCACTTCTTGCTTTACCTCTGTATAGTATAACAGTCATGTTTCAAAATACATACAACACTCGGACAGATCGCAGTAGTTTCTTGCTTTCTAAAAAGTAGCCAACTTATATATTTTACCCACGACCTTTAACCTATGTATATGCCCACAGTACTTTAAAAAGCTGATATACATATACCTATAAGCCTATATAGCTTGCACTTTGCAGATAACAAATGTGTTATAAATGTTTTTATTAGAATTACGTAATCATAACGAAATTTTGAACGAACATAGTTCTGACGTCAAGGAGGGGGACGGGGGGGGGGGGGAGGGGAGGGGTATCCATACGATGGGCAGTGAAATATAGTGACGCCACCTAAGTATTTTGTAGTCAAGCTTCACAACCATGCAGTATAAGCTATACTTTTATGGAACGCCAATCGGTTGACAAGCGTTCAGCTATCTTCGTTGTTAATATATAGTTTGTACAAGTCAATGATGGTAATACAAAAAAAAAACGATGATAGCCTATAGAGTGATAAAAGTATACACGATTATACCGTCTAACCAGTTATGTTAATTGCGAAATGGCCAAAACGAATCCAATTGAAAACGTCGTTTTTTAACGCTAAATGTGAGTACGAAATACCTTTAATCACCCCTCAACCACCTCAACAAGTTTGCTGTTGACCATCTTAATTTCAATAACCTTTAAAACGCACGCTTTGTTCATTAGTTCTCCATCTTAAGAGAAAAGAAAAAAAAAACCTCTTTTATTTGATTCAAAATAACTAAACAAACAACATTATTTCTTTCGTTTAGTTGGAAGCTGCAGGAGCATGTACGGAAGACTCTAAAGACCATAATCATAAAAACGAAATCATTTCTCGGTCTTGCTTTTATCCTCTCTTCTATTCTATTCTCATTTCTTTACCTTTTCTTTGCATTTCGTTTTCTATCTTTTCTTCTCTTTACCTATCTGTCGTTCCCATACAGCCCTTTCTTTTCTTATTTATTGAGAGAGAGAGATTCTGTTGGGAATGGTCACATTAGTCTTCCGTAGATATGGACAAGCTCTGAGCAGATTGATTTGGTTAGGGGGGGTACCAAATAAAATAGAAATAACATTCAGACTATTTAAAGAAGCTTGGGGTCTGATGAAGATTTCTCTGTACGTATATTTTGGATTTATTGGCCCGATCCTGTAGTAAATACCGGTTCTTTTCTCAGTTCTATTAAATATAAAATCTTCTCCCATATTCATTTTCCAGCGTATAATTGTCCTTTGGGAGGTATTTTGCAAATATATGAAGCTGGCATCTAGAAGGGGAATCAAATAATTGCTTAGCAACATTTCTGACGGAAAAGATACGTTTGTTTTCCTTAGTTTTGTTGTGTGTTTGTATTTGTAAGGGGGGGGGGGGTCTTTTTCACTTAGATCAATGACCGCTGTATATGAAATGAAAATGCAGTGATGCATAGGCCATTAGACATAACTGCTGAACGATCAGTTTAATTATTGGAAAACTATAACCTGTCGTAGTTGATTTATAATGACCAAAGCCTTACAAAGCTTATATCTTAAAATGTGGTGTTTGGGATATCACATTTACAATTTCAAAAGGGCAATATTAAGCTGCTAAAATGATTAGTGTTTTCATGAAAGTTGTGTTAAAATAATCAATAAAATTAAGAGTGAAACATTTTAATATAAGTATATGGAGTACCTTGTTATTAGTTTTTCATAATAAAATGACATTAAAATAGAACAGACTAGAACAGAACATAATAGAACAGAACATAATAAAACAGAATATAGCAGAATATAACAGAATAGAATAGAATAGAACAGAACAGAACAGAATAGAAAAGAACAGAACAGAACAGAATAGAATAGAACAGAATAGTACAGAATAGAACAGAATAGTACAGAATAGAGAATATAATAAAACAGAACAGAATACAGAATACAGATTACAGAATACAGAACACAGAATAGAACAGAAAACAGAACAGAACACAAAATACAGAATAGAGAATACTGAATACAGAATACATAATACAGAAGACAGAATACAGAATAAAGAATACAGAATACAGAATAGAGAAGACAGAAGACAGAATAGAACAGAATACAGGACAGAGCAGAATACAGAATACGGAATACGGAATACGGAGTACGGAGTACAGAGTACAGAATACAGCACAGAATAGAATAGAACAGAATAAAGAATAGAATAGAACAGAGTAGAATAGAACAGAATATAACAGAATAGACCATAACATAAAAAACAGAACAGCATAGAACAGAGCAAATAGAGCAGAACAGAACGGAGCAAACAGAATAGAGCAGAACAGCGCAAAGAGAAGAGAAGAGAAGAGTACAGAAAAGAATTATCCCATAGTATTTATTCGGAACAACTAGATACAACAAATGCACGCATGATTATAAATTTACGTTTGCGGAAACAATACTTTCTTTTTACATCGAGTGTTCTTAGAACCTACTACTTGTGAACACTTACAGAAATCGATTTCTCTGTAGTAATTCTCGGTATTGACGTATAAATGCATCAGTCTTGCTATTAAGTGGAGGATTCGTTTTGAACTTCTAGCGAGGATCTTCAGTGGAAAGCATTCACATGACTTCTATAATACGCTAACAGTCAATTAGAAATGGCCTGTATTGAGTATGACGTCACAGATTAAACGGTTCATATTTCATACGTCATAAAGAAGGACGTTGTTCGAAATCAATAATACTATGTTTTCTCTATTGCTATAATGTTACAAATTGCCTCGTATACCATAAGAGGTTTTTTTTATTTTTTTTATTTTTTTCACTGTTTACTTGTGCAATCAAAGAACATACCACACATAAGTACCTGGTTTGTCTATTAAATCTGTGTATTCCCCTGTCTGGATAAGATTCTCTGTAACGACTTTCATTTTTATCGTACAGTTAACTCTTTCACCGTTATCATCTATAAAATTAGGCCAATTCTTACAACGTCAACATCTATACCATTACCTTATTCTCCGCTATCCAACAAACTCACACAGATACACACAGATACACGCAAACACACATATCCATCTGACTCGCGCATTTGCCTATAGCTTAATTTAGTTTAGTTCAGTAGAAAAAAAGGATCAGGAGGGACACTCAAGTCCCCATCAAGGACCCTATATACGTGTCGATGCAATGATCACATTGCCGCAACTATAGTACGATTCTTATAAACAATTATAACTTCTTTTCACCAATTTCATCTCAGCTTACGCTATATGCTCCTACAATGTAAACATATACTCTGAATCTTACCCATGTTCTCGCCCCTATAGGATCCGCCTCTCCACACACACAAAGACACACACACACATATGTTTGTATTACATTCAGACCGAGGACCCCATTGTACCGTAACCTTAACAATACCCCATACAATAGAATTCTTCCGAGGACGTGGTGATTCTTTAGAAATCACAACCGATGACCTGGAATTCTTTTGTTCAAGTCCTCGGTCACAATACAAAACAAACGCACACGCACACACCCACATACACCACCCATCTGGACCTACCTTTTCGAATCCTCAAAAGATTGCTTCACATAAACGATTGTGAGTTTTATAAGAAATATATTTCCTCAAATTTCCGAAGCTATTATTTTGTGCTTTGCTCTTTTTATCTTTGTTTTGTTTTGTTTTGTTTTGTTTGTTTGTTTTTTTTCTTCTTCAAAACATAGTTTGATGATTAATACGTTCTGTCCTGCTTCTCAAATAACTTATTTCCCCGGGAAATTCATCTGTATTTGCAGAATGACGTCATAGTTTAACCTAAATTTTAAATAATAATTAACAAAGCGATCATTTTTTTGATGTTGAAATTTATCTCTGTATGGCGTGAAAATAATCACGTAAATTTCTATTCAGTATCTCCTCGCATAATACGATAGTAATATTGAAGATGCGTTTTTTTCTTCTTCACATGACTGAGATAGCTAAGTACAGCAAAATCCCAGCGGTGTTGGAAAAATGAAAAGGAGATCAAGTTAATAGGAAAACAACGTCTAGTTTATGAAACATCCTTGAATATGAAACCTCGCTAGGTAAGTGTAAAATATCTCTTTTCATTCCTCGAGAGAAAGGAGAAATTTATGTTTTGATTAAACCATCGAAACCAACAATGAAGAGCCCCTGAAATAGCCTCATACCGTTCAACCCTTTTCGCACGACGTAAGTACACTTTTTGTGTGTGCAATGAGATCAAATGAGGTAGTATAATTGAGTATGGTTCAATGAGAAATATAACTTTATTAAAAGCAAAGAGAAATTTACCTGCAATGAAATATTTGCTACATTTGAAAATGAATCTTTGCTTTTGCCTAAAGATGCACAACTGCCTATACACAGGACTGAAAAGAGCCGGGGGGGGGGGAGGGGGGTCATTAGTTACAGTTCCGGGGCCGGGGTCAATGGGAGGCCGGGGATATGCATCATAACAAATAACATAATTTAAGAGTTTTCACTGTAGCCGTGGTGGTGTAGAGAAGTAGACTAGTAAGGAGGACACTATAAGGCTTCTACTGGATTACGCACGTTTCTATATTCAATCCTTTCAATCCATTAAATCCGTGAAAACTACAAAAAATATATATATAAATTCTCTATTAAAGTACAAATATATAACAAAATAATCAGTAGATTGCAAGATTCACAAAACATACAAGTAACACATAAAGACTAGAAAATACAACGCAAACCTCAAAGACGCAACTCAAATAGATTCTACAATTACATATATAAAACTCCATAAACCGCAATAATTAAAACGTACCTCTTTGGTATCCTTTACTCTTAGTGAAACGAAAATCCGTGACAAAGTCACACAGTATGGCTCTAGATTGCACAGGCTGCCACACCCTGGCACAAGTTACAGGTATAGTATTAGGTGTATATATATATAAGGTATCTGTTCACAACTGACTCTACGCAGAACTGGAATGCAAGTGAGGTCCCTGGAACTCTCAATGCCACATGCACGAATGACCTAACCGGATCTGGCTCCTAACACGACCCCCCTCCACCCCCATCGCCTTGTCTAACCATGTATGAAAGCATTTAAATATACAATGATTGAAGAAGTTTTGTAAGGCCTTTTATGATGCGATACCCGTTCATACCATGAATAAAGAATAACAATATATTTTTTTTACTTGATGTTAAATTCACCACGAACAACCTCAAACTAAGTACACTTTTCAATGTCTTGATGAGGTTATGTGAGGCAGTAGTTTGAGACATCGTTTACTGAGAAATTTCACTTTCTTAAAAGTCAATGGCACTTGGTAAGATTCGTCCAGATGTAAAAACAAAAAAAAACAAAAGGGTTGCGTAAATATTAATGAAGAACCCATATCTTCACTGAAGCCTTGCATGTTTTACGAAGAATGGACCTGCTACAGCCTCAGAAGCACAGTTTCCTTTGCATTGATTTAGACACTATTTATATATGCAATGAGGTCAAACGAGGTAGATTAGGAAACAGAGTTTGTGAGAATATCGTCATTACAGACGCCGAATTATAAAAGCAAACATAGAATTACAATAAATGTTTCCTTGTAGAATAATTCACAAACAAAGTTTGTTTTGTTGAGAAATAATCATGTGCCCTGAAACTGCCCCAGACCCTATTCGCTTATCTTCGCACAAATTAAAATAAATAACCGCCAGAAATGTGTTATGAGGTTAACAAAAGAAGAACACTTTGGTATAAATTTCGGTTACATTGAAAGCGAGATCAATAATGAAATCAAGACTGTTTTATTTACATAATTAATAATAATGATGATATTCCTTCACAAACAAGAACAAGATGCTTGTCATTTAATCGCAAACATATATAATCTAGATAAAAACCGAACTGCATTACACCTTCCTTAAGGCGTAGCGTGCGACATATACGTACCAATGATCAGAACAAAATCTATAGATATGTCTAATGAGGTCCACTGAGGTCGTGTGTTGAAATATGAAATAGAGAGACATTATCATCGTTATGATATTTAATAAAGCGAAGTATATGAAGTATAGATGTGTAACAGAATGGAACGTGGGAACGTAACAGCGTGTGACCTTATCATGTACCTCAGACGGCCCCAGGTGTTCGACACTCTTTGTGCGAATTAAAATAAGCGCAAAATTGTTTGAAATGAGGTTAAACAAGGTAGTGTTTTGAATATTCAGTCGACATGTTTTCTATAGGAGAAAAGCTAAGCGAGATGGAAGGTAGTAAAAATCAAACAACCCAGCATTAACATACAGAAAAATACGTACGATATAGTTAAATTTAATTGAAAAAAGGATATATATACCCCAAAAATATAAACCTTATAAAGCAATTAAACTAACGGCGAAAGTTACAAATTAGAAAATCCTCAGACAGCCTCATAAATAAAACTTACTCACTGCGAATTAAACATGTTTAACATGTGTAGTGAGGGTAAATGAGGTATTACGTTATATAGAGTGTCTTTATTTAATCAAGGCACGAAAGCGCAGATTAACGCTAAACGAAGTTGTTGTTTAGGTTTCTCACGAACCCGCTTACTTGTTTTGTCATCAAATAAATAAAATAGTAATACTGCTAGTTTTTGCCCCATATGACCTCTAAGACAAATAAGAAGATTATTTTTGGGGGGGGGGGGGAAGGCTTCCACACATTTTTGACGTTGGAATTTACAAACCTAAGCTTCAGTCTATAAAAGTGTAAACAAGCTATTGCAAGCTTAAGCATCTGCAAAAATCTTTAATAAATAATTTTTGCTCTTATCGAGAAACGAAATGTTAATAATATTTCGAATATAAATGTAAACCGTTTATGAAGAAGACATTATATTGGCGGATATCCGGTAGTTCTGGGTTAATTCATCCGAAATTGTAACAGCCAATCGTAAACATCTGTATTAAAAATAAGAGTAAAATTTAGAGGAAATTGGAAACATTTTACCATCGCTTCGCTTCCCTTTTATGATGTTTATTGGAAATTAAAACCGTTACTAATACAATAACATTTGGTACTAATCTTCCTTACTCTCTATCCTCCAGTCTATCATATAAATGCTTTACTCAGAAAACACCATTTTCTACTAGCTAATTGCTAATATTCTGATAAAAAACAAACTAACAAAAAAACAGAAGAATGATTTCCTAGTACGATCACCAGCTAGCTAGTGAAATAAAAGCGCATAAGAAATTAGAGAACCTTTTGGAACGCCTCGATGGACATTAACCGTATCGTCTTTTTGTTGTAAAAAGTGATTGAGCCGTCAGAACTATGAGGGAAAGACAAGACTAAAAAATCGACCCAGTCAAAGAAGATGGTACGAAGACATCCCAAATGCCGAAGGGAAATCATCGATTGTCATCATCATTGAATATTAATCGGAGAGAAAAGGTCCGCGATCGAGAGGTAATTTGACGCTAACAAATACCGTCATAATGGTTTGCGATGTGTTGGTCGTGACTCCAAAGTAAGCTTTATTGACGGCTGTTACTTTATATCAGACATGATGCAAACACATGGCGATTCTCTAGCGACTATAACGGAACGGAATTGTGATGTTAGAAAATGAGGCGTCGTAATATATATATATGTTTTCATTCGACTGCCAAGTATTGCTGACGAAGGTCCCGAAAGGGGGGACCGAAAATTCCAATATATTTTCTAAAACTTTACTCCTTATTTGTCAATTATGAGTCATATCTTATTTCTCTCTTAAAAAAACAAAGATTCAATTGTTCACTTCCTGCTGCAAGAGTGCTCAATACATAGAAGTAGAGCAAGTATACATAATATAGTATACCTATACGGTAATTTATAGCATGTTGTTACTCGAGTTTCACGCATGCACGGCGATCATCAAACAAGCGCGAAGCGATGTTCTTTACTTGTTACATGTTTAAATGTTTAATTAATCTTATCATTTAACTTTTTGAAAGATGTTCATCAAAAACGATGTGATATTCTTGTACATGTGACTCATCCACTGTCCATATGCAGTATAGTTGGCTTGTCACATTATCATGTGTTGAATAAAGGAAGTGCGAGATAGCGCTCAGAATTATGGAGACCCTTTTCATTTCATGTTATATATTTTTATCAATATCTAGAGACAAATAATTTTGAAAGATTGATCATAACATCAATGCATGCAACAACAACAACAACAACAACAACAACAACAACAACAACAACAAAATGACAAGAAAAATAGATATTATTTCATTATGGAAATGAAATCAAGGGCCAAAAAAGAGGCAACTGTAGAAGTTGGAATTAATAAGATATTACAAAATTATTTGAGTAAGAAAAGAATGGAAATTATTCTCATATTTCTAGTAAACAATATCGAGACTGGTTAACGTACGGTATCTTGCTAAATAGTATTGACCTTCTTTACAACTGCAAGAATTGTATATATTTAATAAAATTATCAGAAAGTTGTTGACTCACATGTCAACAACGATTGTTACATGCTAAGTCCAAACGCATAAAATAGGGTTTACATTATAGGCGTAACCTTTCAATTTGATAGTTAAATGTAGTCAGTATAGGCCCCAAATTATAGCATGCTATAAATGCTAGAAGTTTTCAAAAAGTACTATCCTTGAAGTGTTTACCCTCCAAATTGTTCTCAGACATTCTAAATGAACGTCGTAGATGTTTGAATGTCCCAGTGAGGTATATTTCCTCGAGGGTGATAAAAAAAATAGTTTAAGAGTTTTGACTAAAGGTGACCATATTGACAAATCTGGCATATTTGGGGCCAATACAGCATACCTTTAACTTTGGTATCATCGGAGTATAAAAAAACTGAACACAACTGCATGTATGAGACTTGTCGATGACTTAACTATATATACAGTGTAAGACAGACCTTTGCACTGAGAGACATATACCTTAGTTTATCAAAGTTATTAATGAAGTACGGTTGCCCAGATGTCATGTAAACTATACCGAAATCAATTCAAAAAGATCGAAAAACGTTAATATGTTTAACCCCAGTACGATCGTTCCTTGAATCGTTTTACAACTTTTCTCTTCCTGTTTTGTTGTATCTGTGGCGTGTGTTTCGTCTACGTTCCCTCTAGACTGTTCTTCAAATAATATTGAGTGATACTGGTCAAGGACGGAGAGCATGGTTCTTAGAAATGACCTTAAGGTTATTGGAATCCAATATACGTAAAACAGAGCAAAACCTCTATACCTTTAGAGTTAAAGGAGCGCTCCACTTGGCTTTATCTGTTTCCAAATTCATGTGACGTCCATATATTTGCTCTCTTAGTACTAACATCGATCCAGTGTTTACCAAGCTTACACCAGGTATTATGATAATCCAACAAGCAGTATCAAAACAATGACGATGGGTTACTCTTTGTTTTTTGTTTTTATTTGTATTTATCATATCCAGGCTTGATGAGACGGCATGGAAGTGGGGGATGGGCTGGGGGGGGGGGGTGGGTGGTGGGGGGGGGGCTATAGCACAGGCGCTTGGCGATCATTTAGAATAGAAGGGGAAACTTGGAATAAAGAATGATGCCTTTTAAATTTTCATAATTCACGATACATAAGGAAAATTGAAGACTTCATAAAGAGGGCCAGGTGACTAAATTATCCCCGGGCCCAACCCCATATCTCTTCGTCCTGGTCGAAGTTAGCATTAATCACATGCACATTGGATATTGTATCGGTTTTGTTTTTTATTTATTTATTTTATTTGAGAATAAATAACTCCTAGTCAAGATACGGACAGATGTTGCTATGAAAATTCAATATCGAAATTGTCATCCGGGAAAAATTATCAAATTAACGCAAAACAGCTTGTTTTAGTTATTAATCATGTAAAGATTGAGATGTTATACAAACGATGCGTTTTTATTTTATTTTATAGAAACGCTGAGTTTCAGACAAATTCGTACCATGCACAAATCCACATGCAGTTATCAACTTACCACATACTGTTTTAATTGTGTTAAATACTTGAATCGTTCTAGACGTTCTAATGCACACACATGATGTATCTTACACCGAATGACTAATTTTATTTGTTCAACTTGCGAAAACAACATTATTGCTTTCTTAATTAATGAAAAACGTAGGAACGTGTTTGAAAAAGAAAGAATGAAAATGCAAATTCGGCTATTTGAACCTGACTATTCTCAACATGAGAGGGAGAGAGTGAATTTTACTGAATGGAATGAATATTGATTCCGATAAAGTTTGCGCCAAAATAAACTTGTAATGATTAAAGTTGTGAGAGTGGGTGGTCACTTATACATATCTAAACGATTGAACAAGTCACCAATTTAACGGCATTGCAAAAGGAATTTTACTTGGCTATATCGACACCATTTGTTGTCGTATGTTTCAGTCCAACGTCAGATTGAAAATTTTTCCATATCAGAATTACAGAATTGAAGAGGTTAACTAACATCTCGGATGCATTTCCCGATCGAAAAAATTGAAATATTAATCTTATTGATTAAAATATCAATCTGACAGTTTGATCACTTTAATTAAAACAAAAATGGAGGGCGTATCTTTCCAAGAACTTCCTCCAAGTGAGGCGTTATATTTCCTTTTTACTTGTATGAGTTGGAATATATAGTGTTACAACATCTTGCTATCATTCTATTGTTACCTTAAGTTTCTTCCTACAACCGGAAATTCTCTTAAGTGCACATCACTTCCAAAGGTTATACAGAACCAACTTTAACTTTAACTTGGGAAAGATATGGGCTCTCGAACAAGAGAAGCTTAAATCGATTAGACATGAACTCTGGGGAAATCCTGTCACATTTTATAAAGCAATATCTTAACGTTTTCTTATTTTCACCTTTCAAGAATCGGGATTTTCGAGGACCAAACCTTAGACACAGAGTAAGAGAGAGAAAAGAAGGGAAGGAATTTCTAATCTTGTATTTGGATGTATTTTTCTTTATCTTAGAGAGAAATGGTTTGATCAGAGACTTTTATAATTTAAATTGGATAAATTAAAGTAGACTTCATGAGCTTGACATTTCAAGGTCTCCGGTGATATGAGTTTCGTGGAAGTTTTGCCCAAAAAACAACATACATGAAAAAACACAGAGATTCAAAAAAAATCGTTGGGGAAATGATCCACTAACCGAATTATATGATAAAAATAGACAGTGTATCTTCGTTTCAGTAGAAAGCTGCCATATTAGAATTTCCAATTCTCAAAGTTACTACTTTTAATCCTATGCTGAAATGTTGTCTTGTTTTATATTGGGAGGAATTTAATATTTACTATAGTTTAAACAATGTTTATTTTATTTTTTATTATGATTCGTTTAATCTCAGCACCATTATCTTGAAATTAAACATCATACTAAGATTTATAAATATTACATTTTTGGATGGGTGAGGGGTAAGGTTTCGTACAAAATGAAAGTAGTTAATAAACTTAATCCTAAGCGAGCATTTCCCGGTTTTTTATTGAAAATGTGAATTTCTACGATGAATTCAGGCACAACATTAATTTTGATATGTTGAAGAGAGGTTATAAGAAACTACCAGCAGTCCTGATTTGTATCCCTTTTAATTTTGGAGAAATGTCGGGGTTCATCAATTAAAGTGACTGGATAATATAGTCTAATACACAGACCATTACATCAGTTCCTCGCATGCAACGAGAAACTGAATAAATAGGGAAACAGAAGTCATTTATGGCATGAAATGACATATTTACAATATAGTACATATTTGTCAATGAAAAATGATGTTTACTGACAGCTAATGTTGCATTGTTATAAATATGAATTTAAAGAAAACCGGTCCGGTTTGGTTGAGTTCTTAGAATTTTATAAAATAATATCACAGAGATTTAAGCACAGTTTTAAAGGTGAATATCTTGTAAAACAGACCAGCTGTAGAAACACAACAAGTACTCATTTAAACAAAATTAATTTCCTTCCTTTGTTCTTGAACTATTACATTATGAATACTAAAGATTTATAACTAAAGTCAACTTTTATCCGCTATTACTTGTCACGCGATGAAAGTTTGCACTCTTCAATTCACTACTTTCAAATGTCATTTTATGCGTACATGTATGGGCCATGCCCATTTATAAAAACACAAAATTCAGTATATCAGTGACCATCTCCAATTGAAGTTCCAAAGAATGAAGTTAACAAACTTTAGGGAAACAAATGCGCCACAAAAAAAAAACAATTTTTGGTCACTGTTTCCTTTTTAGGACAAACAAAGCTAAAACATAAGATATATCAATTCCAAATGGTACATCTCGAAGACTACATGTAGAAATACATATATATTCTTAAGCAGGAATTTCGGGTGTTCAGCTCCTTGTATAGATAACACTCTTATCAATATTGCCAAGTCTCTCTCTCTAAACTCTTTCTTGAAAGCAGGTTAATTATACCTACCTTCCACTCAGTATAGTGTTCGAACTGTAGTAACACAAAATAAACCCCGGTCACTGACTATTAATTGATTAATTATCGATTTAATGATCAGTAATTTACACACAGATGAAAAACCTGATGGTTTTATAATGTTTAAAAGAGCAAATTATTGACACCTATATAGGTTTTACCATATACACTTACTTGACTTTATTAGCTATCTACGCCTAGTGAATTATGGGTAAAATTCCTAATGACGTCAGTTTTACAATAAATGTGTTCTCTCTCAGCGGATAGTCTTTGACAAATAACATAAATACAGATTTTAAAGCAACTTTCAGACATTGGACGCTATTATATTTTCGAACAATAGAGTTTTTTGCTCAAATTCGGACGGTATAATTGAGCACACTAGAATACCCTCTAAAAATTTATAACCAAATCCAAAGCCTTTGTCATTGTAAGGCATGCATGAACAGTAAATACAAAAATGTTATGGAGAAAAAAAATTATAAATGATTAGGAGGAATTAATGATCAATTTAATTGATGAATTTGATTCTGTTCCCAACAATTCGTCTCCTAGAATCTTTTCCCCAAAAATTTAACACAGTCTAAAAAAAGAAATTAAAAAAATGACATTCGGTTCTTTGTATTGATAAGCATCACAAAATTGATCAATACTCAAATCAGAAAAGCTCATTTAAGCATACAGAAACTTAAACCCTCAAAAGTTTTGAAATATATATATATATATTAATAGTTTAATTTAGGAATTTGTTTGTAAGGTATGTAAGCAAGAAACAAACATACATACATACAAAACATACTAACAAATATAGATATCATGTGATTCGAATATTACCAACTCGAACTGTTACCATTTTTATACTAAATGATACATTTGTGACATGTTAACCAGTTAATCACTAACTACAACTGTTGTCAGCGCTTAACACGTGACTCAAAAAAAAACCTAGAAATGTAAACATGAGATTTGTGATCTCAAAATAACCTATTCAAATTTCTTACTTTTGTACATGGACAAATATTGTTTCAACCTTAAATAAATGTCATTTCCTAGCACGACATTTAATTTGGACCTAGTTTATAGAGTGGTCCTAATTTATAATCAAAATATGTCTCAGAATGCTTAATTTTAAACTGTAAATTTCTTTTGCTGGTGGTGCACCCTAAGACTCCATACATAAGTGTCGGTTTCAACGACCCAAGGGCCATTCACCCTCAAGTATTAAACAAGAAATCCCTGGATCCGCCAATGTTATAAAGGTTGGACATCATTTGCATAGAATCTTTCACCATATTTTTGGTTATAGTTCCTTTAAATGTAATTTTCTTTCTCTCTTTCCCTCTCCATCCAACCTCAAGTAGATCTTAAACTAGATCATAAAAACTATTTCATGAAGTTACTGTCGATTTTTTTCCCTCTTAAAATTAACATTCTGATAATTTCAGTCTATCACATTTACTCATTTAAATCGGGATCTTGTGCCAAATATAGAATCCAACTAATTTGAACAGTAGGTACTCTTCTTATTTGTTACATTAGCTAAAGAATTTATCTGTCGCCAGTCTCTAAGTCATGTTAATATTACGATTAATTCGATTGGCTCTGCGTGATTACTATCAACTTAATGCTGAAATATGCGGCTAACGTCGAATCGAATTGTGTTTAGTCGGAAGTGATTGATAACGTATGCATATCATAACGTTAAAGCTACGTATTGGCTTGGAAAGAGGTGATGGTTATAAAAGGCACCATTCTATTTTACTGTAAACTTGAAGGTATAAAACATCTACAGATACATATTATATA
>JAIPMN010022564.1:0-19744 GCA_020650975.1 Apostichopus californicus
TGTTCAAATCATATTTGAAATGTCTATCCTTAACGATTAAAAAATCGTTTCTCTGTCAAACGCAACATTAGCGTTCTCATACTTTGACAACATGTTTGGAAAATTATTTTTTAAGGTAACTTCTTTGGGCCACCAGACAATCCTTTTAAATCCTGTTCATGCTTGCATTGATTGTGATGTATACAAGCTTTCTATGATCATTGCGACAAACCTTGGTCTTTACTGCAAAATAAGTCTTGGAAAGTTATGAAAGCTATGAAGCCCCTGAAGCTAAACTGTTCCAGGTTCAAGAAACAAAATGATTAAAATGTAAGAAGATAGAACTAGATGTCCTTGATCAAATTTTTGTCAAGGAATATAGTTCCTGGTAAATGTTTGGACCTCCAACAGATTAACCGTTCCTTTTTATGAGCTGTTAACTTTTGTTTCATATTGTATGTACACCCAACGTACAGTTCTGTCAATGCTTGGTGATATTCATGAAAGTCAGTAGATACAGGTCTTGCGTATGACTGTAGTATATACTGTATCTATATGCAGCTGTATGAGTGTACAGTAAATTGCTGAAGGGGTTCTCAGTTCTGATGCCAGTACCTTTTAGTCATAAGTTGGTGATTTATTGATTGCATTTATACTTGTATGCTAGATTAATTGACAATCTTTTCATTTGGGCGGCCTTCAAGGTACCCAGATTAAGCTAGATATGTCTGAGATCTGTAAGCATTAAGCTAATCAGCCATTCCCTCTCATTTGGGAGAGTAATTTGCATTTCAATGAAGTTTGATTTCAGTATGACACATTTTGTCAGCAAAGCAACCTTTCAAAATTTTATTTATTGATCAGATTTGGAGGAGAAATTAACAACAAGACGATGAAAAAAGAATAAATACAGCTTTTTAAGAAAATTTATAGTGATGTTTGTTAACAGAATTCCCATCTTTTAAGGAAATGGTATTTGTGATTTTGTAAGTTTATAAGTATTTTTTGTTCTCAAGCTGTGTTGATCTAAAGTCACTGAGTCACTGTAGTATTTATTTCATGGTTGGTTGTAATTTAAGTTTGAATGTTTTGAGGTGATTACTGTATAACCAGGAATCTCCTGTCAATTGAGAATCTGACATGATATTGATTCAATGTTTGACATTCATCCATTAAAGGTCATCAATATTAATACTTTGCATCCAAATTTTGACATGCTAAAGTTGCTAAACATAAGCTAGAAGTTTTCAGAAGTGCTATCCAAGAAGCTCTGATCTTGGAAATTACTCCCAGCGATTGGAAAGTTACTAAAATGGACAATTGATATAAATTTCAATAGTTGTAGACAGTACCACTTTTAATAATATAGTGGCAGTAAAATGCGTATAACAATTTGAGCATTGCTGACTATTATTTGACTTTCTACCATATTTTGTGGGAATAATCAATGACATATATTTATGATTTCTTAAATTCTAGCTAACTGTTTGTGAATAGTTAAGAACTGCTAAACACAAGCCTAAGGGATTGTAATATATAATTCTTGATGACGTCATCAAGAATGATATATTATACAATCTCCATGCTGTATGATTAGTTATATTGCTGTATACTACTGTATGCTTCAGTAAACTACTGTATGCTACTGCATACTACTGAATATATAATACTTCATACTGTTGTATACTACTGTACTGTATACTACTGTATACTGCTGTATACTGCTGTATACTACTGTACTGTATACTACTGTATATTGATGTATAATACTGTATACACTGTATAGTACTGTATACTACAGTACTTCATACTGCTGTATATTTCTGTAATACCACAGTACTGTATATTACTGTATGCTACAGTATACTACTGTCACTACTGAATACTACTGTATAATACTTCATACTGCTGCATACTACTGTACTGTATACTACTGTATACTGCTGTATACTACTGTACTGTTTATTACTGTATAGTACTGTATACTATTGTATATTAATGTAAATACTACATATAGTACTGTACACTACTTCATACTGCTGTATACCTCTGTATACCACTGTACTGTAAACATGTACTGTATACTATGGCAAACTGCTGTATAGTAACTGTATGCTGCTGTATAATACTGTATGCTGCTGTATACTACTGTATACTACTGTACAGTATACTACCGTATACTGTTGTATAGTATTGTACTGTATACTACCGTATACTGCTGTATAGTAGCATGGACACTTCGAAGTTCGGACACCTAAGCCTTAAATCACCCCAAAACTATATCTTCTGGTATAAATCACCTGAAAATATACTTGATATGGTGGGAGAAGTGTGTTATATTAAGATGCACGGCCAAACTTTCTTTCCTGCAAACTGTTTTCACGTTGTATTCCAAGAAGATTCTTCGTCATTGTGGAACTGGTATTTCTTTGCTAGAGTATTGCGAAGTTCGGACACTCGTTCCCACAGTGTGGCGCTGGTGATAAAATTTGTGGCGCAGTTGCTCTTTCAGTAATTATAACAGACTTCATATATCTCCGTCATTATAGTGACAAATATGTAAGTACTTACTTGCACACGGGTCATTTTGGAGAGAAAATAACTGTAGCTTTGTACTTTTTGGTGAAATTTGGCCTTTCCTGTAGGTTGTCATGGTGAAATCGTGTATTTCTTAGGGGTGCCCGAACTTCGCAGTGTTCCGAACTTCGCAATACTGACTATACTGTATACTACTGTGTACTGTATACTACCTTATACTGCTGTATTTAGAACTGTGTACTACAGTATACTGCTGTATACTACTACTGTATACACTACTGTATGCTTCTTCTGTGCAATATTGTTTCTAATGGTTGCACATCTGTAAGTATTCTACCTCCTAATATATGGGAGGTCAAATATATGTTCGTTGACATTGTATACATAGTACAGGATACTGGTGTAGTATTACAGTGTTTATATTCAACATGTGGTGTCAATGACTGTGAGTAGTAATGTATCTAAGCTAAAATTAGAGCAACCCTTTCAAGATGTTGTTGATAATTTTTAGATGGTCTATTTGACACTTTAGTTCCCACAAAATGAATGCAATCTAGGCTGCCTGCATGATCGAGTTTCTACGTGAAATACTGAAGAAGAATAGACCTGTCCGAAAATTTGCACATGTCATATCTGTCACTTTTTGCATATTATGGTCATTACTAAAAAAAAATAAAAATGTTGCCAGGTGAGGAAATGTTCAGAATCAATGGAAATTAATACTAGTTACTCGTTGAAATGAGTTTCCCATTACTAAAAAAAAATGTTGCCAGGTGAGGAAATGTTTCAGAATCAATGGAAATTAATACTAGTTACTAGGTGAAATGAGTATTCCCATTACTAGAAATAAAAATAAAAAAAATGTTGCCAGGTGAGGAAATGTTCAGAATCAAGGAAATTAATACTAGTTACTCGGTGAAATGAGTTTTCCCATTATTAAAAAAAAAAAAAAAATGTTGCCAGGTGAGGAAATGTTTCAGAATCAATGGAAATTAATACTAGTTACTCGGTGAAATGAGTATTCCCATTACTAGAAAGAAAAATAAAAAAAATGTTGCCAGGTGAGGAAATGTTCAGATTCAAGGAAATTAATACTAGTTACTCGGTGAAATGAGTTTTCCCATTATTAAAAAAAAAAAAAAAAATGTTGCCAGGTGAGGAAATGTTTCAGAATCAATGGAAATTAATACTAGTTACTCGGTGAAATGAGTATTCCCATTACTAGGAAGAAAAATAAAAAAAATGTTGCCAGGTGAGGAAATGTTTCAGAATCAATGGAAATTAATACTAGTGAGTATTCCCTTGGTGAAAGCTTTTATGATCATATTAAACAGATGACAACTAATACATTGAGAATTACTCAAAACTTCAAAATAATCCAGAACTTGGTGACCCGACTCTATTTTAAACATACTGTACATACCACCCTTGCAGTCAACCACTGTACAAACTGTCTAGCATTTACAGCACTAGTGCAGTGATGGATTGATTGTAGACCTATATACTGGTGAATGTTGTCCTCATTTCCCTTTACTGTTAATGGTCTGCCTTGCATGTTTTAATTTATTCATTTTTTACTTATTTCAAATGTACAGTATATATGTATAAGTTCTAAATAGATTCCATCAGGAAACAAAAATTTCCCGGCTTCAATTCTTTTGTTCAGAAACTTGATTTCAAAATCTGCTTTTTGTGTTGGATTACTTGCTCAACCTTCAAATATGTGATATTGTTTGTCTTTCTCTGAACCTTTGGAATTTAAAAATGTGGAAAATTATGAAATGCATGATCGGTGTACCATTACTAAAATATTGCACATGTATGTGGAAAAGGGATTCCCTTTGTTCAGGACATATTATTTACATTGAGTAATATTATGCTTTCGGATGGTATACAGACAATTAGCACTGGAAGGCACAGTATGATACTGTGATACCGAATGTGTCGCTCCTCGAACATAGAAATGGAAACGCATTTAAGAACAACAAGGATATAATGAGACCGTGTTGCAATAGATATATGTATAGAGTACTTACAAGTGACAGAGAAACCACTTGATAACAATAACTTTATGTGACTTAATAGCCAGGTAGAAAGATAACTAATTAGATAGAACAATAGTGAGTGTGAAAGAGAGAGAGAGAGAGAGAGGGAAAAAAAAAATCCCATTTATGCCTGGCAGTGAAAGATGATAGTGTTGACACAGCTTTTAGTGGTTAATATTTAAAGAGGAAGCAGCATTTGAATGTATAGGCTCTGTCCAACTGAGGCCGTAATGCAAGAGCTTCCTACTGTAAATAACTGCCTTAAACAGATACTACTGTACACTGCATGTACAGTAGAGACTGTATTTTGACATTGTTGGACGTTATTCAATAAAGGTTGGCATATATATCGTATACACTTGAAGTATTTAGTGTACAGTGTGTAGTGTGAAGTGTTTGTTTATATGGATTTTTTGGAACAGTATGCAAGCAGATCATTTGGACCATTTTCTAAAACTGTTTGAATGTTGCTGGGATGGCAGTTGTATCGACGAATTGAACTTATAAACAATAGAAAATAGTCGAATGAATGTGATATTTGCATATTATTGCTGTATGAATAAGGTAGAGTTGCTTCATACGTGACATGACACTGAGGCTTGGACCAAGAAGATGGTAAGACTTATTTTATATGTACCTGTACTACAGTAGTAAAATAGCTCTCTTTGTAAAGGTTACCCATCCTGACCGGAAATCTCATCACTGGGCCGGGCGATGTTTGTTGCCAAACTGTCTTGACTTTCCTTGACATTTCTGTGTTTTGTAAGTCCAGTGTCTGGTCGGCCAAATGTTCAGAATTACAAACTTTCAGTAATTATTACTGTAAGTAAATTTGTGCATGTTGTGAAACAATACACCGTACATAGTCTGCGTTTTATTAAGTTTGGTCAATTTGCAATATTTTCCGTGCAGTAATTCCTCTTGTTGCATCTTGTTGTTACTTTTAATGTACAAAATTAAATTAAAGTATACTCAAAACATTGAGTATGTTGCAGTATATATACCCATGTTAGCTCAAAGCCTTCCATTTATAACCCAATTAGCTTCGTTCATCACTCTATTCAAGTTTTATTTGATGCAAAGGTGATGTACTGTACCGTAATTCTAATACTGCAAAAAATGAATCAAAATAGCTTTACCAAAAAGATTTCATTGCAGTCAAACGGAAAGGCAGTGTAACTGATCATAAAATCCAAGGAACTACTTGCTTTTTTGATGCTTTTGAAATATATCTATTTTTTTTTGCTGTTTGCAAGAATATTATGTCACATGATATTTAATAATGCATGTTATACCCCTCAACCTAAGATAAGGATCACATGTTCCCACATTATCAGTGTAATACCTCAGGCTTCGATCATATAACACAGGCTACGGGTTAATACCCTGCGATATGTATGTAAAGTACATACTCCCCCGGGCATAGATTGAACTCGCTGCTTTGGCTAGCTGTCAGTGTGCGCTTCCATGGTAACAATGTGAAGAAATTGTAAATTTGAATTCTTACATTGCTGCGTGTCATGTTAAACCTGCTTTATAAAGCAGTGACTAATTGCTCATGCCAGGTGTTTGAAAAGATCTGCAGTATGTTGAGGCCATGCAAACTGTAATTAACATACCTTCTACTGTACACTTGGCTAAATTTATTTTTCAGCTCTTCTTTGATTATGTTCTAAAATTGAGTTTTAAAAAGAGGTTTTCTGGAGGTTTTTCTACAGCCTGCAAATTATTCTTAGATATTCAGGAGTGTTAAATTAGACATCAGTTAGAGAAAATAAGTACTGTACACTGATAATGGCAGTTAAAATGGTTATTGAAGTTTGAGCATGAGTTTGTAACCATTAATTTGTCCTGGCATGTTTGAGGAACAATTTACTGCTAATCTTCAATAGCCATTCCCAAGTTAAAGGCATTGAAGACTCGCCCTAAACCATGTGCGGTCATCTGAAAAAGTGGACTTTCCGTTGCTTGCAAGTGACGTTTTGTTCGCTTCGCTACAAAATGCAGACAGTACAGTAATAAAACGTGATACCTTGTTATCTTTACCTGGACCTGAGATGTCCATCGCTGTATTGTTTGTACATTGTGCTGTGGGTATTGACTGCAGCTGTATGTACTGACTGTACACTAGTGTCTAATTACCGACGGTAGCAAGCTGTGTGTGTATTTTCTGGGATCGATGGTGGTGTCTAACACTTCTGTTACACCTCATTCGAAACTAGGT
Organism: Apostichopus californicus; assembly: GCA_020650975.1. NCBI lineage: Eukaryota > Metazoa > Echinodermata > Holothuroidea > Aspidochirotida > Stichopodidae > Apostichopus > Apostichopus californicus. Next base: position 6,787 of record JAIPMN010022564.1, read on the forward strand.
CAGATTACCTGCATGAGACGATTCTTTTTACGCGAGTCTTCACACCCTTTAAGTTCTTGAAGATTTTACCTCTGTGTTCCACTACTTAATTCAAGTTACAGAAGTGCAAGTTTTTCCTATTAGTAACCCTTTTCTAAGTTTATTCCTTGGATAGTTTGTAGTACAGGTTTGGTGAAAGTCATGAAAAATGTAGCTCACTGCAGATTATTAATTTCTAAACATATCTCATCTTTTGCTTTTCATAGAAAAATACAGAATTTCTAAGCACTGTACAGTACAGTATCTCCCTCTGATCTGTCTCTATTAGTATAAATTTTAGACTTTTCTGTCTAGCTACTTTTGTCTAGCAGATTAGTCACAGCAAGGGCTGGACTCTTGACAGTCTATCCATGCAAGCATCCTTCTATTGGAGGTATACAGTAGTATTACTGCACTACACCCTGTATGGTATTGAAGTAATACTTGAATTACTCACTTTCATTCAAATTGCAATGCTTTGATGGTGTCCCAACTAATTAACCATTCATGTACAGTGGCGTAGCTAGAGGTTTTGGCGCCCGGGTGCAAGAGTAGAAAATTGGGGCCCCCCCTACTGAAAGAAAAATAAATTGCGCGCGAAGCGCGCGAAATTTTTTTTGTTTACTCTCATTCTCCCATTTCCCGGGCACATGCCCTCCCTTGACCCCCCTAGCTACGCCACTGTTCATGTACTATATACAATTTATGCAGAATTGAACCCAGTAACCTTTCTACCCCTGCCTCCCCTCACCTGTCCTGTACGTATTAGTGGCTTGATGCCTCTTTGTGGTTTTTGATTCAGATCCATTCCTTCTCAAGGTGTTATCAAACTACAGTAAATATTGTATAAATATTGTTGGAAGTGTCTGAGCCACGTATCGGTCCATACAGTTATCGCTCATAAATACTGCCTGCGCAACATATTGCATTACTCAATAATTCAGAAGTAACATGATTCATTATGCATGGGATTTATCTCATTTAGTTGTTGGCTATTATATCTCTTTACTCACATCACCTGTCATGCTATGAGGCTCAGATGGTGTGTTCATAGTAGATAACACTAGTAAGAAGTCATATTGTTTACTCTACAGGCTCTATAATCTTGAAGATCTTACAATAAAGGGACTGCATACACTTTCTTAAGAACAGTGTATAGTTGTTGTGTAATGTAGGTACAAGATGAATCCAGTATGCCTTCAACTAGCCACAGGTTGGCAATCACTGCCATTCTGCCAATGGGCAAATTTGTCTGTATCTTGCAAGGTTTGAAAAGCCTGTTTTATGCACCCATTGCAAACAACAAATTGTGTCTCACTTTCAATCTGGGTGGTTCGTCTGATCAGGATTATAAAGTAGTGTACTCAAGACAATAGATGGACAATAACACATGTTGTACTCTCTGTTGTAACTTCCCAAATAAATGTAACATTTCCATTTTTGTGACAGGAGTAGCCTTTCCATCCATTAACGTTGCAGCCCGTGGATGATTGGGTAAAACATTCCACAGTTGTGTCTAGTTTTGGCATAAAAACCAAATGGTCTTAGCTCTTTGTAAAAATGTGCGTTACAAATTTCCCATTCTTTTATTTTCTTGTTTTGCGTTGAAAGTTTACATATATCCTTTTTTTTAAAATTTTTTTCATCATAATATATCCTGAAGATACCTTTTATCAAAATTTATACAAAAATGCCAATGTGCTGTACTTACATACAGGAAACGCTATGCATTTTCCCATTCGTGTTTGCGATTTTATAACTTTCTGTTCTATACTCAATAAATTGTTCTCTGTGGTCCGCTTATCTTCGGGATGTCCCCGTTCTCGGCATCTTCACCGTCTCCATACCAAGTTCGGTAATTTATCGTTTTTTTTATCTCTTCTACAGCACAATGCAAGCAGCAGGGATTTGTCACTGGTTGGTCGGACGAAGGAAAGCTCTCCTGTTTGTCGCAGTGCTGGTTCTCTTTGGATTAATGTTCAGTGCGCATTTCTCGTATTCAAAGCATGTCCATAAGGTCATCTGCTCGGTCAAGCAGGCCAACAAATATTACTTTGGCGGGGAGGCCTTCCAGGAGGTGCTCGAAGCCGACATGGCCGACACAAACAGTGCTCTGTCGGTGTCCGAAAACATTCCGGGGTCAAACACCTCCTCCTCTCAGAAGGCTGAAATTTCACAGAGTAAACCTCCCTCCAAGAAGGAGTACCACACATACGTCTCTCATGCCAGGAGAGCTCACAAGTTAGAACGTAAAGAGTTGAAGAGGAGGCTCCCCCAGGCGCTGGTGATCGGTGTCAGGAAGTGCGGGACCAGGGCCCTGCTCGAGATGATGCGCATGCACCCAGACATCGCCGCCGCAAACGCCGAGCAGCACTTCTTCGACGAGAACTATCACCACGGTTACGAGTGGTACCGCAAGAGAATGCCTTTCTCCACTCCGGAGCAGATCACCATAGAGAAGACACCGTCGTATTTCATAACGGAGGAAGGTCCGTCGAGGGTCAAGAAGATGAATCAGAGCGTGAGGCTCATAATCATCGTCCGGGATCCCACGATCAGGACAATATCCGATTACTCCCAGATCAAACAGACGATGGCCTCCCACGGGAAGGTCGCCAAGCCGTTCGAGGAACTGGTGATCGGCAGCGACGGGGAGATAGACGTCACCTACAAAGCCATACAGATCAGCCTGTACCAAAAACACTTGGAGTCCTGGCTGAATTATTTCCCCATGGAGCAGATCCACATAGTGGACGGCGACAAGCTCATCAGCGATCCGTTCCCGGAGATGAAAGCCGTGGAGAAGTTCCTCAAGTTACAGGATTACATCAAGTCCAACAATTTTGTCTACAATTCTACCAAAGGTTTTTATTGCATCCATAGCGAAATAGTCACAAAGTGCCTATCGGAGAACAAAGGGCGACCGCACCCGGACGTGAACGATGCGGTCCTGAAGAAACTTAGGGACTTCTTCACGCCGTTTAATAAGTTATTCTACGAGAGGGTCGGCCGGCATTTTAAGTGGAACGAAGACAATCGTTGAGACGTGATTGCTTCAGTTAGCCCGTTATATGAAAGTTTTATACTTCGAAATTATTCTTGGATGATATATGGAGGAATACGGTTGGGTCATGAGGTCATTTTCAGTGAGATGTGCAGTCGTCTCAGGTTTTTGAAGAGCTAGCGAGAAAAATCTGTAGTGAGAAATAATGTAATGAAAATAACGTAGGATCATATAGGATATTTCCTGAGGCGTTATATTCAAAACACATTCTAGCCATTCTTTGCTGTTTACAAAATTTGTTTTATAGGTTGCTTCGCTAGTTTGCTGTCTTATGCCTTGTGTTGTACATTATAAACATGTTAATACCTTAGAGAAATATGTATTGATAAACAGGACACATTTGCAGTCTTTTGGGTTCATAGTGCTCTCAAGGATGAGTTGGAAAAGTCGTAAATCATGAGACAACACTGATGTCAGTCCAAGGGTTATTTAAATATAAAACTTACGTTTTGATCAATGAAAGCGACTGGACTATGTAGTCTACTAAACAGACCATTAGGACAGTTCCTCAGATGCAACACAAAGCATATATTGACTGTTATGACCTCAGTTGACTTTGTAAATGCATAGTTACAAAGTTCATTTTCAAGGACAAAATTGTTGTTTATATTAAATTAAAAAGATGTTTTTGTGGAGGTGCAGTATTACAGATTATAGAAAAAAATGGATGACAATTTAAGCCGTCACTTAAAGAGCTGATATCACTTTGCAGCAGTGTCACTTTTTGGTAGCATGCCAGAGGTTTATTATGTATTTTTAAAGGTGGCCTGCTTGAAAACAAGAACAGCTATTGAAATATTCCTACCACCCAAAATTATCGGATTTCCTCTCCGCCTATCAAGACACATCAAGACCGAGGGTCTGCCTCAATTCATCCTTTAAGAATCTTCAAGTTTTTATCTACTGTAAATGACTCACAAAGAACACAAAGCATATATGTTTTAATAGAGTATACCAGCCCTAAATTACACCTTGAGATTTAGCCATTTACCATATATGCTAGAAAACTCCAGCATCAGTTAATACCTAATTGAAACATTGAGTGAATGTGAAATGAATACCATCTTTTTAAAATGTTCCGTATGCCACTTTGCGTTATTGTGTACGATTGATGTGGAATTTAAACATGTGTTCATCGCAGGACATTCGTGTTACTGCATGTAAACTGCATTGGAATTGTGAGTTCCAACTGTACCTGATACGATTTAGTTTATATTTCCATGTTTGCAACCAAGAACGTCGTCTTTCTGGCAAACTGCTGGTTTAACTTAAGAGTGAGAGAAACTGTGTGTCCATAGGAAATACCAGTAGGAAGAAAGGTAGTGTGACTTCTCAATATGCAGTAACATAACCTTCAGATATATTAGACAGATATGTCATTCCTAGCTAGCACAGATATATTCATAAAGCCATATGAGATTGTTTCAACTATGCACCTGTTGCTCTTAAGAAATAAAAAATGAAGAAGAAATATCTAACTAATTAATATATTATATCAGTTAATTTGATGAGCATGTCTAGTTTGCTGAGAAGCAGTGTCAGTTTTAATAGTGTCAAATTATGCGGGATCCTGGATATGCTAGAGGGCTGTGGAATTGGTGACCAGGCCGTGTGAAGGTGGCCTTAGTATTAACACATGGTGATGAGCATTGCCCCATGTTAGTATTAACACATGGTGACGAGCATTGCCCCATGTTAGTATTAACACATGGTGACAAGCATTGCCCCATGTTAGTATTAACACATGGTGACAAGCATTGCCCCATGTTAGTATTAACACATGGTGACGAGCATTGCCCCATGTTAGTATTAACACATGGTGACAAGCATTGCCCCATGTTAGTATTAACACATGGTGACATGCATTGCCCCATGTTAGTATTACCACATGGTGAAGAGCATTGCCCCGTGTTAGTATTAACACATGGTGACAAGCATTGCCCCATGTTAGTATTAACACATGGTGACAAGCATTGCCCCATGTTAGAAATAACACATGGTGATGAGCATTGCCCTATGTTAGTATTAACACATGGTGACGAGCATTGCCCCATGTTAGTATTAACACATGGTGACATGCATTGCCCCATGTTAGTATTACCACATGGTGAAGAGCATTGCCCCGTGTTAGTATTAACACATGGTGACAAGCATTGCCCCATGTTAGTATTAACACATGGTGACATGCATTGCCCCATGTTAGTATTACCACATGGTGAAGAGTATTGCCCCGTGTTAGTATTAACACATGGTGACAAGCATTGCCCCATGTTAGTATTAACACATGGTGACAAGCATTGCCCCATGTTAGAAATAACACATGGTGATGAGCATTGCCCTGTGTTAGTATTAACACATGGTGACGAGCATTGCCCCATGTTAGTATTAACACATGGTGACGAGCATTGCCCCATGTAAACGATGCATCTGACTTGGTGCAAGGAATACAACTCAGGATGACCAATGCCTTGAAGCAATTTGTCTGTTCAAGGATTTTGGTCTGAAATTTAAAAGTGTCTGAATAATATTTTTTCTGTATCAGAAACCAGTTTTAGAAATTTCCCTTGTTTCAGCAGAGTTTGCACTAACAGCCTTCTATGGCTAATAATAGGTCCCACTAAAAGGAGTTTATGCACTGGGCCACTGGCAAGCACCTCCAGGATCCTGCAGAAAAGAAAAGAATTTATTTTTTGCAAGACGACTATAAACTACCTCTACCGACAAGGATCAGACTTATTATGCACCTGATATAGGGCTTTGGAAAACCCTACTGTGCGTGTGGCTATTGGTGATTATCAAGTTTTAATGACAAAGCATCTTTTCCATACATTAAGTGGAGTGATTGGTGTCTGTGGAAATTCTGCATAGTTATAAATTTAGAATTAAAGTAGATGTGGATAGAGAATAATAGATATTTCGTTGCGATGTAGCTGACCCTTAGGCAAGTAAGATATAAAGGAGAGATGCACCAGCCTCATTTGCATTTTATAGCTGTCACTGAAGACGTACCGCTGCAAACAATCTCGTAGATATTCCGTTCTTCCAAATTTGCTATTCTTTACTTAGAATTCTTTGATTTTTTTCTTCTTCCTTTACATAAAAAGTGTTGACCTGTTTTGAGCTGTTAGCCATTTAGTTTATGCAAATCTTTGTGTCGGCGATGTAAAAATTCTATGTTTACAATATGAAATTTCATTTCACAACGAGGAAGAATTTGTGCAGCTTTAAAGTGGGTTAGTGCCGATTTGCATCACAATAGTTTGAGTCTGATAAAGCCACATTAATGCCAACTTACAAATGGAATCCTATGTGCTACGAATTTCATGTATAGTTAGTTAATATTTATTGAAGATATTTCAGATATAACATTTATTGCTGTAAGTTTATTACCAAAAAAAAAAACACCTTCTGCAAGATTTTGTATGTCATATGTGAATACTATAATGCCTGAGTGTCATTCTAAAACACATGACATTTTTTTCTTTTTGAAGGTCAGGAAAAAAATTGTGTCATGAAAAATGACTCGACCTATATTTTAAACATCATTTTCATATATTGTTCTTTTTTTCATTTTTGGTTGAAGCTTTAACACCCTTCAGTCTCCTAAAAATATTAAGGATTAACAAAAAATTGTGTAGATGGCCACATGTTGGTATGACTTTAGATCTCATGCTTATCACAACATCATTTGCTTTTTATCAAATCTAAAGTGATAACACATCATGCATTTTCTCAAAAACATATTATAAACTGATCCCATTGTCAGCAATTTATTCCAAATGACAAAAAATTCTGTTTCATATGTGTACACTGTGATCATAAAGGTAGCAATTGTTGGTTTGACTTTGACCTTTGACACCAAATGGCCACAGAATCTCCACAAGTGAACATTAAGGTAGAATGCTATTGGTTATGCCATGGTACATTACAGTTGGGTTTCTTCGGGGTGGGGGGGGGACATAAATTTCTATACATTTTTGCTGATTTTTTTTTCTTTCTACAAGTCATCCTCTTTTCCAAACCCTCTGCCCTATTCCAGCAGGAAAATCACGTAATTGCATGTAACCGACAAAAAATCTGTTCCGTGTTGGATAAGTGAATTATTCTAAATTGACAACAGCTTGCAAAATATCCTTGGCATTATTGGACTCTCATTTTGTGAACTCGTCTGTCTTTTGTAGTTTTATGATTAACTTGATTTCTCCTCATCAATTTATAGATTATTGTACTGGTAGCAAGAAGCCTTACATCAGGGAGTATGTCAAATGAATTATTTCAGCTGCGATGTATGCTATCAAACAGCTGTTCCATCTTCATGCATTGTTAACCATCCATAAGTTGCAACCTTGTACTACATTCATTGTAACCTTTTAAGATTGCAGTTTTCTCTCTTCCTTTGTTTTTATCATATTAAAGCCGATAAACATCGTTAATCTTGACGTGCAGTGCAGGATGTCAACACGATAATTGGTATCAACATAAACTGTAGTCCCTCGTCACAGATCGTATTGCTATCCTCTGAGGTTTTGTGGTGCTGGGGACATATGTAATAAGAATATACATCTAAATATACTGAAAGCGAAAGTCAGAGTAGATATAAATATAAAGCCATTTATGGAGTAATAAATATTGTTATTATTTTTTGACTGTGATATTATGGTATGATACTAAATATCGCAATTAAAACAGTTTTACTCTGTTTAATTGGAAAATTTTATAGTAGTTGTTCTCTTAATTTTTATTTAGGTTATAGCTTCCAAATATGCTAGTGAGTCAAATATTGGTCACTGAAAGTCTAACACTAACTTTAGCAGCCATTTATTAACTACTAACCTGATTTCTTTGCCCAATATTTCTGAACCCATTTCTGTCTTTTAATTTACTTAGTTTTGGAGGGGGGGGAATATAGGGGGGGGTGTAATTTGAAGAGTCAGCACTTCTAAGAAAGTGTTTTTGAAAATATGTGGCATGCTGAACTTGAGGAGATTACACTAATTAAAGGGTTACCTGCTTCAATTGTGGTACGTATTAGTTTAAATCAAGCACATAATATAGTGATGGCAGTTTGCACAGTACAGTCAAAATGACTCGCAACCATGTACACCTTTAGGTCCAATACACATGATATCTGTACCTTCACTGTGTTTGAGGGAATACTACTGTAGGGGCAGTAATGAATACATTAAAGGCATTGAAGACTCGCCCCAAACCGTGTGCGGCCATCTGAAAAAGTTAACTTTCCGCTGCTTGCCAAGTGACGTTTGTTAGTGTCGCTACAAATGCAGACAGTACAGTAATGAAACGTGATACCTTGTTATCTTTTGCTGGACCTGAGATGTCCATTGCTGTATTGTTTGTACACTGTAATGTGGGTATTGACCGCAGCTGTATGTACTGACTGTACACTAGTGTCTAATTACCGATGGTAGCAAGCAGTGTGTGTATTTTCTGGGATCGATGGTGGTGTCTAAACACTTCTGTTACACCTCATTCGAAACTAGGTCAGATTACCGGCATTAGACGTTTCTTTTTGCGTGAGTCTTCACACCCTTTAATCATCGTAATACCCCGAATAGTTTAATAGACTAGAAACAGCAAGGGCGTAGGAACCGGTGGGGCTGGGGGGGCGCCAGCCCCCCCAGTGAAAAATATGGTGGGGCTGAAGTATCATTCCGCCCCTCCGCTCCGCAAGTCAGAAAACCCCTTTTTCATTTCCAAATGAGAAAAAAAATCTCATTTGGAGCACCAAATTGCATCTAAGGCCAGGTGAAAATGCAAAATTATTTACAAAATGGAGTGGGTGTTGAAGTGTGCTATATTGCACCAAACTGCATCTGAGGCCACCTGGAAATGCAAAAAAAATCCAAAAAAAAGACCCCTCCCCCAGGCCTGCCATCAGTCTTCAGCCCCCCCACTCAAAAGTACTTTCCTACGCCACTGAGAAACAGTCTCCCACTGTTAGATCATGTTCCGAGGTGAAGTCAACATCAAGCAACCATCTTGGGTGAAATATTGTAATACTTTGCAATCTCTTAAAGGTGCCCCCACCGCCACTACCCCCCCCCCCCACCATCCCTCTCTTCTTCTGAAGCTGTAGTATTTAATCGGAACAAAGTAGGTAATTGACAAATGTTTGTGTTTTTGTCTCAAGTGCATATAACAGAGTAAATGTTTCATTAATTTGTCGGCATTGTATATTTTCTTTATAATAATATAGATTTGTTTCAGATGCTTTATAACAACCATCCATAGTGTTTTCTTATCTACCAGTCACAATCTTTTGAAATTCTCTCCCTTATATGGTCAATTTCAAACCATATCACAAATTTACGGATTAACAATTTGTATTCATACCTTCTTAAAAAAATGTTTTTTTATTGTGGATTATTCTTCAGGAAATCGTGCAAATGACACAGTTGTCATGTATGATAAAAATGATAACAAAATTGACAATATTTTCTGCAAACCTTCATGTGTGTGGCCACAGTTAGTAGACATAAATTGTGCTTTTTAAATTTTTGTTTTTAATAATGGACGATATTTTGTAGAAGAGGCACTTGGACCTTTTTTGGGGTTTGCAATCTCTTTAAATATAATATATCCCGGAATATGGCCAATATAATTACCTCCCACAGGTTTGTTTGAGTTTTACACTCACCTGCCTAGGCCATCTAATCCTCGGTCTTAGAACCGGAGATGGATATCTCAGACAATTTATGATGAAGTATTTATATCCTAATTTTCTTTTTCACCTCTGGTAATTCTGATGAAAGCAAATTCTGATAGAAATGGATCAAAAAGAGATTGCAATATTCATAAGGAAGAGGATAAAAACATTAAAATTGAGAAGTTATTGATGGTTCAGCCACTTCGGAGATATTATGCCGATAATGCCGTAAATTGGACGGAGTCTTCAATAGACGTTGGACTTAGGAAGATTTAGTACTTCAGTTGAAATTATTAGTTGGAATAGATGCATTTGTTGCCAGTTAATTGCAGAATTTACACAGCATGTTACTTTGAAAGCAAAGCTGAGTTTAAAACGCTAGTTTGTAAACAGCTAGTTTCAGCAAACAAAGCAGGCTTGGCGGGGAACACCTATGTAGTCCTCTTCAAACTTCAAAACTTTCTTCAAAGTGGTTCGAGGGAGGGTACTTGGTGTCCCATTTCTGTGTGGTAACAGCTAGTTTTATTAACTGAATGAGGTATGTTTAACCTATGTTGGTGATAAGCTTTGTATTTCCCCCGTGTAAGTCGTATCACAGAGTCTGCAGATATTTTGATTTTCTCTGAAAAACTCATCGCTTCAAAGGAGACTTTTGATACTTTGTTTTGCGAGATCAATGGTAAAACAAAATAACCCCAACATGGTTTGTATTTGACCCGAAATCAGTTTTATTTTAATCTCATGGCCACAGAAAATTGGGTCTTTCGGTTGTAACTGATGCAGCGAGAAGGTATCAAGCCAGTAAGTGGGTTAAGACATAGATCCGTGTTTAATGGTCGAATAAATTTGAAATGTTCCCCCATCGATTATCAATAGAAATACATTAAAGTGGATTTTTGGTTTGCATATGGTTTTTGGCAAAGGTGTGGCAAATTTACCCAATCTAGAGACCGTGCTACGTTTCTCACCCATCTTAATGTTCATTGGCAAAATCATTAATGAATATGTTAAACTGAAAAATTGTCTCATCCAGATGCTATTTCATAAAATTATTCACACACAGAGGAAAATGAGAAAGTTCCTCATTCTATTTCTCATTCAAAGCTGGTAACATTTGTCTTTTGAAAGGGATATTTATGGCAAATAATTTACTTCGGAGGGAAAAATATTCCACACTGCTAGTAGAAAACCCTATCTAAACATCTTGTCCCTAACTAAATATATGGTTGATTGAATGAAACCTATTAAAACCGGCTAAACCTTCAACTTCAGGCAAATTATCAAGAAAAAAACAAAGTCAGTTTTCAGTTTCATTGCCCTAATGATAACATTCATTCTGCTCTTGCTAGAAACACTTACAAAATATCACCAAATTTGAAAAATAATTCATATCTTTGTGATGCAAAATGCTATGAGACTCTGGTTCTGACATAAAGATGAAGGAAATTTCTGCTATGTTGCTAAGCAATCAACTGTACCCACCAGAAAAAAAAAATCTTTTTTTTAAGTTGTTTTTTTGGTTCAAAGTCATACATGGGGTGAAACTTGACTGGTTGAACTATAAATCAAGTAAATTTTTTGGGAGGTTGTATTGACTATTGAACCCTGCCAAAAGATTTATCAAAACCACGGCATTGCTTTAATGTTTAATACTTAAATTGACTTGACATGTAGTTGTATTGATTAATTCTGCTTATTTTGTACTTAATACGCATTCTAGACCCTTGAAAATGTCAAAACTAACTATTTGATGGGAACTTTTCTGAGCAGTCACATGCTTGGTTAATAATCAGTGACATCACTATGTTCTTGTTCTTTGTGGACTAATACAATATAAAAGCAGTGCAGTTGAATGTCATGAATATGCATTAGCTTGACTGAATATGTATCATATTAGAATATATTACTCTTCTAATGGGTTTGACTTGTTTTGTAAAGAATGCAGCCACACAAAGATGAAATTGGTATTAAGTTGCTGATTCTTGCTGTTTGTGTTTTATAAGGTACAGATGTGAATCTTGAGGTAAAATGTATGGTTAAAGTTTGCCAGATTGATCCAAAATGGTTGCCTAGTGATTAAGTCGTCGATTTAAGCCAAGATTATTTCCTCCCGTTTGAAAGAGTTTCTCCAGAACTTACTTTCTTAAGATGTGACATTTAAGAAGAAAACATGTTTGTTAGAAATTTGAAATGAAAAGAATCAGGTTGATCAGGAGTCCATCATTTTACAGCTTATTTGTGCCGTGTCAGTTCTCATCATGTTCGGCATAAGGTCTTGAGTGCTGTCTTGCGCTCTGTAAATGAGAATTCTACTTGGATCCATTACTTAATATTACAAATCTGAATCTAGGGAAATCAGATAGAGAAGGAGAGAGGTGAATGGATAGAAGACCTAAAGGCCTCTAAAAATGTCTTCAATAGAATTAAACGCTGTAATAATGTCAGAGCATGTGTGCTAGTGTGCCTAGACTCACAAACTCTGTGTTATATGCCCCCCAAACCCCCCCAACCCCCTCCTTTTGTATGCTTAAATCTGTCCCCGTTGTTTGTTACAATGCTGTGGATATTTTTACTTGATAGCAGTTGGAATTATAGCTATTTTGCTTGTTAGTCTCTAGACGATTTGCAGAGGACAATTTTCAGAATAGTTTATAACTTCTTGTGTCAAATCATGTGAAAATAAAGAATGTTTCTTAATTATTAAGTAAATTGAAGAAATTCATCATTACTGTTTCTTCCTAACAGTAAGGTGTGGTGTAGTATTAAGCTTGTCATTGATGTTAAATTGACATGCATTGATTTAGTTTTGATTATCAGCCTTTAGAATATATTATTATTAGTATGATTATTGAGTAGGAATTGTTTTGTATTTTGTGTTAATATCAAATATCAGGTTACCCTCATATGTATAAATATCATCAAAAATCTCTTCTTTTTTTTACAGGATGTCTTTGTCTTATCATTTTGTAAATACATGACACAAAGAATTTATCTTTGGCCCTCTTTTATACCTTGTGTAAAATAGTCTCCCTCATCAAGGAGAATGAATATTATAAGACTGGCTGCACTAGAACAAGCTACAATGTCTGATAAAAGCAGCATTTGAGTTCTGTTGCGAAACTTTCTATGTATTCCTCACATAAAAAATCTGCAATTGTGGTACTGCTAGACCTTTCCTTCAAGAAGCACTAATGGGGGGGGGGGGGGGG
>JAIPMN010022567.1:0-11035 GCA_020650975.1 Apostichopus californicus
ATAATCATATTACTTGTTGTAGTAATTAACTTACTTCATATCACGTCATTTCGTACTAAGTTAAGGCAATCCCAAGCATATTATTCAGGTGCAGTCTTCTGGAACAGTCTCCCACATTCTATTCGGTCAAAAGGTTCTTTGTACTATCCTTTGTGGACTCAAATATTTATCTTTTAAGCTATCAACCCATTCAACTATTTCATTATTATATCATAAACGTTTGTTATTTCGAACTGTTTGTCTTGTTTTTGTTTTATGTTTATTTAATAATCTTCTTTGTTTAGTATTTGCTTATACATGATTAAACATGTCATTAATATTTATTGTATACGGGAGCCAAACCAGAAATGCTATGCTGATTTTTGGTTCACTCTACCATTCGGATACGTATTGCTTTATTTCGATTTCTTTATGTTGTTACTTTCACATTATTTGTAATTGTATCGTATCGTATTGTATGTATATTTTTGTTTTTGAATTGTCAAATCAAATCAAATCAAATCAAACTATAGCGTGCTATAATTTGGGGCCTACACTGACATCCTTTCAAGTCAGATTGATGTGTGTTGTTCTTTTGAATCACTCACAATAAATCCATGATACATTATGAGATAGATTACTCTCATCCGAGGATCATAATTATATCTATATACAGTGGCTACCATGCTGACTGAATCTGCGAAAGCGCAAGCGAGATCAGTTGGTGAATCTAGTGATGAATCTGGGGATGAGTGTAACGATATAAAGTGATAGTTTCAGGTTGGTAAAAAAACAGCTGATTGCCCAACCCACTTTCATATGATAGACTTGGCTACTGCATGATATCCGGGAATGCCCCTTGGTCAAACTTAGCTGGACGTCACCCATATAACGATAACTTTCAGCAATTACAGAAATACGAAACCAACTGCGATCACTGACTTTGTAAGTATTTGGAGGATGTTTCATTTCCTTATCGCCCTCCGAATAGTACAGGTATAGTCTCCGTTAATAGGCCTAGATGCAAACATATCGCTGTAGAAACTTCACAAGGCAAAGTCCCTTTGCTTGAGATAAGGTGTGATTGTTAGCGTGTTCGTACTATTAATCAAACGAAGACATACGCATGGTCTAATGGTAATTATACTATTTAGGTCTAGGGTTGGCATACTTACTTCAGGGAGCTACGTTAGAAGCTGAAGACTGAGGCACTGAAGGTAAAAAAGAAAGAAAGATAGGACATTCTTTTCTGTTGGCCAATAAAACCTCACCAAAATAGTTAGGGTCATTGCCAACCACATAGCCTTAGTAATAGTATAAGAGCTACAGTATGTCAATTTGAAATTCACCTTCAGCATGCTTCCTTAGCCTACTAAAGTGGCCATTACAGCTGTTGGTCTCTAAAGTTAAGCATGTGTGCCTCAGTTCCTGGTTGTGTGTGTACACCAAAGATTTAATCCTCACACAGCATGATTTAAGTATCTTGTGTAAAAGTAAGTTGACCTGACATTTTGATCCAAGCAGGATCTTCTTCAAAGACTAAATGACAAGTAACAGTAACAGAAGTGACACAAACACGCACAGAATACAGACAGGTTAAAGAGCATGGTGAACTTACTTTTACACATTCTCCTACACAGGCTCTCTAGTGGATAAGCAGTTTGCTAACAGTTTTATTTTATTTTTATTTTGAAGTATATCTTGTCTGTTGAACATGCCTGTACAGAATCTAACATTTTGATTTAACACAAGGAAGCAAACTGTAGTATCAACCACTTTTTAGTTACTTTGTTGTCTTTAAAACACTTTAACAGATGTTTTTAAGTGTGATGATTTACTATGCCTGACAAATTGTTTGACTGAATTTATACAGCATTGCCATGGTGACTTTTGATGTCTTACAACAATGGGGATCCACTCTAGCACTGTTTTCTGCAGGCTCAGTCTATGTAGCGTACTACCTGAAGAGAGTTGTGAAGGTGAGCCGACTTTGCATTTGATCAACAATTGTTGTAACCCAAATATATACCTGTATTGCTTGAAATGAGATTGACACTTCAATGATTTTTGGCACCAAAAAAATTATTATAATGATCTCATTTGTTTATAAAAAATGTATTAACTAACAGACACATTTGTATGCCAGTGTTATAATCACATGCAAAATAGAATGCTTCTTATTTTGGGGGGGGGGGGTTTGGGGTGGGGGGTTAAGGGGGAGATGAGATATTTCTTTGTGATATGAAACTCAAAAAATTAGCAAATAAAATACTGTAGGATTTTAGTATGATAAATTTATAATATCAATAATATACCAAAATCTAAGCAAGTAGATATTTGAAGTGGAAGTGAATTGGCACAGTGGTAAGGACAGCTCTGAGGTAAAATATACTTGAATAATTTTCCATTCATTCCAATGATTATAGGGTGACCTGTGCCACTGTCAACCAAGAGGCAGTTGCCAAATATTACATTACTTGCCATAACTATATAACACCGGCATCTTTACATCTCCTGGAATGCATGAATGAATGTTCTGTCTTTCAGAGACCAATGTTTGCCTGTGGAAATAAGAAACTAGAGGGCTTTCTTCGCAATCACGTACCATCTGCCTTTCAAGCCTATTGGCCTCCATTTTGGTGCTTTCAGAGCCATGCACACACAATTCTGGCTGTGTTGTTTCGGCTGTTTATCAGGAAATCATACAGAAGGTGAGTTTGGTTCTCCTTTATCTCAATAATAATAATTAATAATTAACAGTTCTTATATAGCGCAACATACAATAAAGTCTCGCTGCGCTGTACTTAACCCTGGTCATTGGCAACTTGTCACACCTATACACCAAAGTGTGCACAATTCAAACAATCTCTCCTGAGGCACCACAGTGCACCACAGCCACGTGTCCCCTGGGGGACCGGCGCACTCAACTATATTTCTAAGTCACCACGCAAGTCCCCATTGATACACCTGGGTGAAGAGAGGCAATGGAGATAAAGTGCCTCGCCCCAAGGACACAATGCAATGATCTGGCCAGGGCTCGAACCTGTAATCCTTAGATCACAAGTCCACTGCCTTAACCACTTGACCACAACGCCCTCTCAAGAGGCATAAAGACCTAGAGCTGTAATCATCTTAGACTAAGGTGACGGTCAGATGTTCCCAATTTCCAGAGACAGTCGCCTGATATCATGTAACATCGCAGGATTAAATGTGTAGACCACCGGAATTGTCTGCTAATTTCATCTTAGACTGTCCCTGAATGATTACACGACGTATCACTTCAACTGCACAACAGCCCTGAATCATTTAAACTTGACCTTCGTGGCCATCCATCATTTGAAACAGTTTGAAATCTTAGCTATGATTGGTTACAAACACAAGCACAAAGGTCATTCTCTAGCTCTCACAGATAAACGTAACCTTGGACAAAATGAAGTCAATTCTGGTGGAAGTATTACAGAAACGCTGAAATTTCACCATCATCCTTAAAGTGATACATCGCACCATCAACCATCGAGATGCCTTCAAAAATACCACCTTTCCTTATACACACTGTATACATATAAACCTCTAATTCAACTCCCGAATTCTCCTCAATTTAGTGTCTTGGGGGTTGGGGGTTGGGGGAGGGGGGGGGGTTAAGTCATTGTTTGCCTTCTCTGCCATCTGTGTTTTTTTCTTTTCTGTTGATTCTGACTCATCTGTTATTTCATAAAAGTAGAAATCTGTTATGTCTTTGTTGTATAATGAAATGATAAATCAAATTAACTTGAACAGATGTGCATCTCAAATTTCAAACATTTATGTGTTGATCCTGTGTGGATGAATGGACGAACCTTGTGTGCAATATGCTGATGATTTGTTCCTGCAAGGGTAGGCTTATAAAGTAGACCTTCCATTTTAACCAGTGTTGATAAGAATGAAATATAAACCGTCTAAAAACGAGGAGACATTTTCATTCAAAAATGCATGTGGTATTTTGGTTTGTAGCTTTTACTTCTCATCAACTGGCTAAAGCAATCAAGATATCTGTTTTACAATGTGATGGATGGACTATCTGAAACAAGTTGGTCATTCCACAGTAAAATGGAAATTTTTTAGTTGGCTACTCAGGACTTTAGATCACAATGTTACTATGCTAGTCTTGAGGCCTTCCAATGCTTCCACTGCGATATCATGGTATTTTGTACCAGTTCATGACTAATATATTGGTGGTTGTTACACCCAGGGAATTCACCACCACCCCAGATGGAGGTGAAATCATCTTGGACTGGCTGGATGCCAATGAAAGCAGCAATATATCATCAGATAGGAGACCCACTGTTCTCATAATGCCAGGACTAACAGGTATGTACTATCTATGAAAATGTAAAGGCTATTAAGACTTCAGTTATTTAGTTTGTAGTGGAGGGGAGGGAGAAGGCGGGGGGGGGGGGGGGGGGGGAGGATGGTGGTTCATCAAAGTCATGAATTCAGATTAAAAAGAGCAAGGAAATTTGTGGTTAGAACGAGATTTAAACCAGTGAATGATGGAGTACAAGTTCTGTACCATTCCAGCACCTGGTTGGTGGCGATCCTTATATTAGTTGTTAGTCGTACTTTGGTCATTGGTTCGAGTCCTGTTCTAGCGCAAAAAATTCATTTGCTCTCTCAAATGGTGAAAATTGACAACCAATTTTCCATTGTACATTTACTTTCGTAAGGCAATTTTTCATAGCCAACAGGTGACAGAGATAATTGATAATTTGTTTAAGTGGCACATTTTAAGCTCAGCAAACATATAAATGTTCAACCATAACTTGAAACATGTTTGTCACACCACTAATGTCAAGAACATGATACACACACATAGTTGTAAAAATGTCATTTTCGTGCAGTTGTTTATGAAATCCTATCATCCAAGTTTTGAGGAACGCATCTCTGCATTATGGGTTTCTTTTGCCCTCAGGGTCTAGTCAAGAGTCCTACATCAAGCACTACGCTGACGACATGCAACGGCTCGGCTTCAGATCGGTCGTCATGAACCAACGCGGTTACGGAGGATCTAAGTTAAGGGTAAGATTTAATATCTCTCTGCCCTCCTGTTTTCAAAAAACTGATGTTAACTCTTCAAAAGCAATATGAAACTAGCTAAGGATATCTTGAGTTAATTCTAGGGTGAAATGGGTTATGGTTAAATCTGTTCAAAGTAAAATGAAACACAATCGACTGCTGCCAACCATTTTCTTGGTCTCTTTTTATTTTTTGCTTCTTTTAGACGCCAAGAGGATACTGCGCCGGTAATACCGAGGATTTGAATTTCGTCATCAGCCACATTAAGTCTTTATATCCAGATGCTCCTCTTTCAGTTATTGGTCTTTCCATTGGTGGGTGAGTAAATATGTACATGATTTTGCATATTAATTATTTCAGCCTATACTTTAACTGTGAATATATCCTGTATACAGGGGTTTAGGAGCCAGGGGGCACTGGGGGAATGTGCCCCCCCCCCACTTTTTCCAAAATAGCAAATGTGCCCTACTGGCAAATAAAATGTGCCCCTTTGATGAAGAATTGTCTTTTGGAAATCTTAAGCCTTTGTTAATTTTAATACTTTATTTTAAATATTTAGTTTTAGTCAGTACAAGCTATTTTAAAAATGGCATCCCATATCTTTTTGTAGCATGGTTACATGATGATAAACAATCTCAATAAATAGTATTGATAGCATACTAACACATCATATATATTTTCAAGTGATATGGCCGGTGTGTTTCGGTTTATAGCATAACTAGTGGTGGTTGTGGAATGAGAAAGTGCCCCTCTGATGTTGTGCCCCCCACTTTTTGGAAGCTTCCTACCTNCCCCCCCCCCCCCCCCCCCGCTCATATATCTAAATACAGAAATCTAGCATGGCCAATATAACATGACAACAGAGAGTAGAAGACATGTAACATTGACCATGTGAAGATCCAAGACGCCATGGGCTGCTAGCCACAAACCATAACCGTGTGGCTAATCTTCTGGGTTACATAATTCACGACATCAAACAGGTCACTACCTACAAATTTGTCAAATATATGTTTTGTCAAAATATACAAATTTGCCAGCTGGTTTCATAGTGGTGTTAAAGTGCATATGATTGCATGTAATGTGTATACCTGCTTTTATGTACAGAAGCTAGTAAAGAACACATACAAGCGTTCACATATGTTTTGAAAACGTGTAATTTCTGTTAACTTTCTGTCAGAATAAAGTGTTTATTCTTTAGGTGTGCCTCCCAAACTACAAATGCCTGACATAAGCCTACAAATGCCTGGTGAGAGGTCAGTGGGAGGTCATCTAGGATGGCATTGATTGAGCCACCTTGTGGCTGCACCATCTTCAAGATTTTATTTCAAAGAAGGTTGTGACAGTCAGCAATACCAGTACTTATGTGGGGGTACATGTAATCTGAGCTTAAAGTACTTTCATAAACTTGTTACCCCTTTGTTACCTCTCCATGTACCTTTAGCATTATTCTCCTCAACTATCTCGCCGAGTACGGATCCAAAGCACCTCTCGTCGGCGCTTTCTCTGTTTCTGCCGCCTGGGATTTACTCAAGTCCAACAAATCTCTAGAGGAGAATCTCAATTGGTTACTCTTCAACCGTTTCTTGACCTCTAACCTTAGAAGTTACCTGAAAAGGTAAGCAGTAAGCATGAATATTCATAGTAGATGTATTGTTATGTTAATAGACATGTCTAAGCTTAGATCATTTATACTAGTGAAGTTACTGGTCACATTTAGGGAATTAATTACTGAACCACCTGTTCTTTCTCTTAAAAATTCTTTTGTGCTATTATGCAATATTTAGTCACCATTGAATGTGTCTTGAATATTTTAAACCATTCTCATTTTCATTTCCTGTTCTTTTGTTTTCATTTCCACCATTTTATGTTATTGTGTTTTTGTTATTTGAACATGAATCGTTAGGTTCTGAGTGAGATATACAACCTGAAATTTTTTTTTTTTAAAAACTGTTTGAAGTGTTTTAACAATTTTCTCTTCTACTCCTCAGAAATAAGCACATGATAGAAGATAAATATAACATTGATCATATTCTTGAGGTGAGAATAATTAAAAGCTCTTTAAAATGCGGTCATGAAACGTTTGTAGATAACACGTTTATATGTTGGAATGTCAAATGTATGGTGCACTGATCAGCTAGTACTTGATGCTTCAGATTATGGTACAATAAACTCTTGATTGGAAAGGTGGGTGGGGGGGGGCTGGGGGAGGGGGAAAAGGAAATGGAGGTAGCAGAAGGGGAGAAGGTCAACTGCTTAGGTTCAATTAGTTTATGCATTTATCACCACTTTATATCTCCTTAATTTCTATTATTCATGCATGTGAACTAATATTTTTTATTTTTTTTGAAAAATGCAGTCAAAAACTATATACCAGTTTGACAACAGGGTGACAGCGAAGATGTTTGGCTACAAAGACGCCACGGAGTACTACACCCATGCCAGCCCTTACAACAAGTTAAATAGAATCAAAGTACCTACCTTGTGTCTAAACGCAGCGGACGATCCGTTTGCTCCACTCCCTAGTAAGTGTTCTTCTTTAATTTCCACTTCCATGAATCATGAAATAGTCCCGCGAAATCATCCTTTTTTTTTCTTGTTCAGCTTCACAATTGATTTTTTACAAAATCATCTACCGTCAATGTCCTGATCGTCGTTACTGCATGCTGAGCTGATGAGTTGCATCCAATTCTTTTTTGTACCATTTTTCTGAGATAACAACATTTGAAGTTGGACTTGTAAAGTATTCTTATAAAAATTGGCAGTATGTTTACAAGTACCCGTGCAATTTTGTTCATATTGCCATTTTGATATGATTGTCAAGTGTGTATGTAAGTGTTCATGTCACAGAAACTTTAATATTAATTAATATGCATAGTGGGCGGGACTTTTTGTTATTTAAGAGAAAATTTGTGAACACTTTATATCTTAATATAAATGGTACATTGCATGTGTGTGATATGATGTTAGTGGATGGCCCATGGGTATGACAATGTACGTAATTAAGAATGGTACATTGCATGTGTGTAATGTATGGTGTTAGTGGATGGCCTTGCAGTGGTATGTATGTATGTATATTAGATCCTCCTGCAAGCAGGAACTCGCGGAGAAGCCTCATTGGCTTATCTAAGCAGCAAGCTGACCGAAGTCAGTCTCTTAGATTCATACTTAACATCCATGATTATGAATGTCAATTGTCAACAACCCTGTAACTGGACGACATACATTCATCTTGGAGTGACTCGAACTGAGGACCTTATGATTGGAAGGCACCGGCGTTAACCACTGAGCTAACCTTCCGTATGGTATGACAATGTGTTTAAGAATGGTACATTGCATGTGTGTTATATGATGTTAGTGGATGGCCAATGGTATGAATATGTGATTAAATATGGTACATTGCATGTGCGTGTTATGGTGTTAGTGGATGGCCCATGGTATGACAATGTGTTTAAGAATGATACATTGCATGTGCGTGATATGATGTTAGTGGATGGCCCATGGTATGACAATGTGATTAAGAATGGTACATTGCATGTGTATGATATGGTGTTAGTGGATGGCCCATGGGTATGACAATGTGTTTAAGAATGGTACATTGCATGTGTGTGATATGGTGTTAGTGGTTGGCCAATGGTATGACAGTGTGCACCACTCTTTTCAAAGTACTGTTATGCATATTAATGAGTGGATGGAAAAATACTTTAGAAATATATAAAAAGTTTTTTTTTCTGACTGATGTATCCTTTTACTTCTTTTGTATCGGATAAGAAAAAAAGAAATGTGTCATTCATGAGCTCAATTTTAGGTTTATCATTAAATGGAAGATCATGAACAAAGTTTGCTGACAATTTCCCCTGCAAAACGCTGTTATTCTCCTGTATAAGACTACCATAATATTCATGGATGTCGTGTTTACATCCTTGTACTTTTACAAAATATAAATATTCATGATTTTGATATCTCAGGGCAAATCTGTTTTCCTCTTAAATATTCCTATGCACACTCAACAGCTCTGCCACTAACATCTGCCAACAAGAGTTCTCACGTCGCCATGGTAGTGCCCATGTACGGCGGCCATCTTGGATTCATGTTGGGCGCCATACCAATCGGCAAGACCCTCATAAACAGAGTCTTCTCGGAGTTCATGACGGCGATGTTCAATCACGATGATGAAATGTCAAAGATAACCAGCTGATGGAATTATGAAAGATTTCGAGAATGAAATATACAAATTAGAATTTATTCTGATGCTTAAAGTACGTTACAAAATACAGTTCTACAAAAGCAGCTTTTTTTTCCGTGTTGATTTGGTTAAACGCATAACAGAGGGGGAGATTAAAAAATATGTTAAATGCATTGCTAATAGTTATACTTAACACATAGATCCATCTCCCAGCTGTCTCGCTTCTTCGGTTGTTGAGATGCGAACAAATGTTTTAACAGTATATATTCCATTCATTTTGACGATTGTAATGTGAAAAATGTTATGTTGGCATACATGGACCACACCTATGTATCGTTGGGTTTCTTTAACTTTGTAACAATTAATGTGTACCCTTAGAAAATAATTTCAACTGCGTGAAGAGATGCAATTTTATGTTGTGAACCTTGTGGTCAAGTGACTTTCATCAAAATTAAGAGAAATGATGACCTTATAGTCAAAATTGTATGCATCCCCCGTGTACGATAATCCCAAAATTATTGCAAAATGTACTTTTAATATTCAAGTAAGACAAAGAAATTTCAAAATATTATAACCTCAGCATCGGACCATACTGTCAATATAGAAGTTGGATCAATGCGTTTCTTTTTAACTTCCTCTGTGAGGTTTAATATCAAAATTTTAGGCTTTATGTTTGCCTTTAATTTTTCCCCAGTAATATCCTATCGAAATGCATTTTACAGCTTGTGTGGTCATTCAATTAAGTAAGCGTAAAAAAATCACGGAGGATCTTCTCATATTTACTTTCAAAATTCTCATGCCGCGAAAGTGTTCATTAGCTATAGGTTGCATCCAAAAACCCGCCGTTTGTACTGAACGGCAGGTTTTTTCCAGTTGGTTAGCTGAGTGATCAGTCCCATCTTTTCCCACCTTAGTTGAGCTGCCTATTCGTCTATTATTCAACTCTTCACACAGCTAGTAGCCACATCACTATCAGATCCAGGCAGACATGGCAAGGTGTGAACAAATCAACTCTTCCAAACTCACCAGTCTGTTTGCAGGAGAGATAAAGTTTCAGTAAGTTGAGGTCAAGAGAGCTGAAAGATGCAACCTATGGTTAATGGACTAATTCTCGTCATGTGTCTTAATTTTGAACATAAAATAATTTTGCGACTTGTGACCAAATGGCAGATGGGAAAGCCAACAAAATCTTATTATTTTTTATTATCAAAAAGGATTTTTCGGTAATATGCTCGATTTGCTATTAATATCTTCCTGAAAGTTCTCACCATTGAAGTTATACCAAAATAGTTTTTTTATGAATTTTATGCAACTAATTTACAGTGTGGCAATAGTATACTTTTCTAGTTTTTTTTATAGTTTTTAAATTCATAAATTTTATTTTCTGTGCACATGCATTATGAAAAAGACACTGATATAAATCGTTCTCATTTTAGTGAAAGAATTATCACTATCGTGACAATTGATGAATGGTAGTGACTCTGTAAATGTGTAGTCTTATCTATACTGCAATTGTAGTAGTTATATAATAGACTGCCATTAAGTTTTTGAGTTTTCATTTTCCAATGTACAAGGTACTCCAGTGTACAAGGTACTCCAATGTACAAGGTACTCCAATATACAAGGTACTCCAATGAACAAGGTACTCCAGTGTACAAGGTACTCCAGTGTACAAGGTACTCCAATGTACAAGGTACTCCAATGTACTCCATTGTACAAGGTACTCCAATGTACAAGGTACTCCAATATACAAGGTACTCCAATGAACAAGGTACTCCAGTGTACAAGGTACTCCAGTGTACAAGGTACTCCAATGTACAA
>JAIPMN010022569.1:0-12966 GCA_020650975.1 Apostichopus californicus
ATTCTCCATTCAGCAACATTGAGTGATATTCGATGATATGAATCTTGAGATGTGTAAGCCCTGACCAAATAGAGCCACGACACTATTTTTTTCCAAATGTGTGGGGGGGACATTTGATATTGTGTCCCCCACCCATCGAAATGTGGGGGGGACGTGTCCCCCCGTCCCCCCCTGGATTGACGCCCATGGCTTCAGGTAGGGATATGGGTACTCAGTTTTCAAGTAAGGAAGACAAAACAGGGTGTGGTTTACCCAGGTAATAGTCAGCTGGAATTGCTTTGTAAAAGTTAACAAAACAAGGCATATTGATGTACAAGTAACTTCACACTCTATTGCATCCAAGCAACTCTTTGCATAATTTGATACAATATTACATTGGTACAATTTTACTGTTGTTTGATACTACAGTACTGTAGGCCTAACAGTGCAGTTCATTACCATAACTTATCAAGTTCCATTTCAAATATTAAAGGAGAGAAAATAAAAAAGAAGAAAATAAAAAAAGAACATGAAACCTTCTTTTGATTTTTAAATTGTGGTTATTGACTAATCGAAAAACCAAATTCAGGTTTACCAACATTTTAGAGTCTAAAGGTAACCAAATAAGGAAGGTCTGTACATAATACAAAAAAAAACAAAAAAACAATTGAAATGTTGGTTATATTGGTTTTACCATTTCCAGTTTTAGATAGAAGAAAGACTGGATGAGTTAGGTAAAGACTTTTAAAATGCAACAAGGTTGTTTAGATCTCTAACCTGAATAAGTGACGGAGGCACTTCATGCCAAGAATGAGAACCTT
This sequence comes from Apostichopus californicus, assembly GCA_020650975.1. Taxonomy (NCBI): domain Eukaryota; kingdom Metazoa; phylum Echinodermata; class Holothuroidea; order Aspidochirotida; family Stichopodidae; genus Apostichopus; species Apostichopus californicus. The sequence goes on from JAIPMN010022569.1 coordinate 801, forward strand.
GGAATCAGCAATTTGCATACAATGAGTCAATAGGGCTGAGGCATGTTTAAACATGTCTACCCCACTCATGAGTTTCTGATCTGTTGGATGTCTGCAAAAAGAGAACATGAAAAAACAACAATTTTGTCTCCTTTTCAAGTTGTACGAAGGGTATTTTTATTCTATTTATATGTAATATACTGGTAACTGCTATCTATGTCTTAATACTTATGGTACTATTGTCTACATATTTTCTTTTTTTTCCTTCTTCCAGGGATTAGTCTCCTACTTTGTTAAGTCTTTTTAAGACTTTATAGGAGACTTCCTTTCCCATTGTACACAATTAGCGATAAAACAAATAAAAAAATGAATTATACCGGAATGCCCTTGGATTTCCTGTTGTGCCCATTCCCACCATCTCTTCCTGTTCTCTGCAGGTGGAACCTACCCAGTGTCCTACTCAATTTTCAGCCTTCCTTACAAAAGTTTAATTACACAAGCTAAAGAATGAAAGCATGAACTACACAAATGAAGTTTAAATGTTAGAAATGATAGCACAATTTTTCCATGTAAGCCTTTTTACACAAACTAAAAAATTTCTCAAAGGGGAGGGGACATCTCTCCGATCAGCAATAATTTATTCCCCCCCCCTCAACCCCACAAAAAGTAAACAAAGTGCAAAATCTGCCTTCCAGACTGTTCTTTTCTCCTACCAATTAAAACAATCACATAGCAAACAGTCACAAAACAACATCGAACAAAACAAGTGTGTCTGGCACTTCTGAATTGTGTCCAACATAGGCCCCTCCACTGGTAGCTTAGATCTTTTTTGAATCAGTGCATATGTTTTTGAGAATTATTTTCTGTTCAGGATTTACAGTGAGACTTGCTCATCAGAAACTACTCAGCCATCTTCCACTCCCAGAGCTTATTTATTAAAAATATGTTTTGATGAGGAGTCCACCAATTTTGTTAAACTACCCTCTTTCAGGGATTGCAGAGAGTGACATTGCTTCTCAAGTCATTCATGCCAATTAATACAACCTGACATAGACAAGCGAGCTAGTAATCAAAATCCAGCATATATCACTTAACCTTTATCTAGCTTTATATCACAACAACTTTTTTGTCAATTTTTTTTCTCTCTTGAGCTTTACACTGAGCCTTTGCTCATCAGAAATTATTCAACCACGGATGTCAAATCCCAGTGCATAAAAGGACTGAGTTATTCAAATCTGTTTGACAAGGGAGTCTAAATACCTTTCAATTTATCCTGATCAAGGGATTACGGAGAAATGACATTACTCCTCAACTCAGTTCATGCCAATTAAAAAGAACTCACAAAACCAGCAAGACGATGGTAACAATGAAGAATTAAAAACAAAACACAGCATAGGACACTCAAAGATTATCTAGATTTATATCAGTGAACTTTTCTTTTCGATATTTTACAGGCACCCCTAGCTTGCTCTTAGGTAATTATTCAACTACCGAAAGGCATGTTCCATTCTTAGTCCCAATGCATGAAAGAACTGATTTGTTGAAAATTTTGTTTGATGAGGCGTCCACTTATCATTGAATTAATATCTTCTCTGGGAATCACCGAGAATGACAGGACACCTCAACTCATACCTGCCAATTAACAGAACTGACATATACAAACAAGCTCAGAATCAAGTAAAACATAAGAAACGAGCAGCACCAACCAATCTGTTTTGATGTCATAATCACAACCATCCATTCTCTGGTGGTGATAGGTATGAATACATACACACAGCTTAATGTCATATGCGCACATTAATAAATGTGACATACGCGCATTAAAGGAGCCTTACTTTGGACGGAGCTAGAGCAGAAGGTTTCCAACTGCTTTTGTGCAAGAAGTTAATATTTCACACCAGATATTCTGAAAACTGTCCTTTTCAGCACGGTATTTCTACCAAGGAATTAGACCAAAGTTGTTGCTAATAGTTTACATTTAATTTCTGCATCTCATTTTCCAGATAGTGATAGTTGATGTCGTCAATTTTTATCGTAAGTGAACTTCAACGAAACAGAAGTGATGTCCCTAGTAACGTGCTGACAACAACAGGGTTTTTCCCTGGTATTCGTTTTGTGAGGTGGCCCCCTCTCTTTATTTTGCGACCGCCTCGCAAAAATTTTACCGACATCCCGGCCTCTCTGTTTCAGAGACGGAATAATAAAATCCAATGATTGCAATCCAACACTTTTAACCCATGCCATATCATTTGATATTGAAAACTTGGCTGTGAACATTCAATTTTATAGCAACAAATAAAAGTTCTTCTGCCTATTTAACATAGCATTTTTATCTAATTTATTGTCAGGATGATCTACATTAGGATGTTTAACAAACTTTTTTGGGCAACCATGCCCCCAGTCCCCCCGCCTCCCAGGTATGTTCACGCCCTCCAGTGTAACAAACCAGAGACCACCTCTTACAGGAAATCCTGCAACTACATTCTTTCTTTATTTTCATACAAAAGTGTCAATGTTTGTGATTTGCAAGGAGGAGATTGGAAGGGACTGCACATCTCACCATGTTTAATACTTAGGGTAGGTACTCTTTCAGACTTTCATTAGTCCAAACATAAATTTACCACTTGAACCATCCCTTCAAGGGTTCAGCAAATTCACAGGACTAAAAATGTTTATATGATATGGACTCACTTTTCAAGTACCACACACAGTAACTGTAACCTGTGGAAGTATAAAGAAATAATAAAGATATAAATATGCGGCTTAGCATACACTGATCTGCTTGAAAAGGCAACATATAAATTAACTTTGCTTCCAAACGTTGCCAAGCAATCACATTAGCAAAATGCTAAAAAAAAAAAAAAAAAAATCAATTTATAACTGGCAGGCAATTTCAATATGACTCAAGCATAGTCAGTAATAACAAAAATTCTGACGAAATCATAAACTGAACTGAACATTGGGACTTATAGTTCTTTTGCCACAAAAGGACATGTTTTTGTCCCTTAAGATTTTTATATATTATTTTATTCATATTTGCACCAGGACTGCGTTGATAAGAAATAAATGTTTCCTTCATGCATATGAACCTATGTTATTAAATATAGTTTACAGTTAGCTATGCTCAATAATATTCTTTTGCCACAAAAGGACATGTTTTTGTCCCTCAAGATTTTATATATATTATTTTATTCATATTTTCACCAAGACTGGGTTGATAAGAAATAAATATTTCCTACTTGCATATAAATGTATATTATTAAATATGGTTTGTAGTTAGCTATGCTCAATAATATTGACTGAAGGATGCTGTAACACTCATTTCTGGCCCATATAAGTCATTCCATAGCAGTCTATTCAAACTTATTTCTTCATTCATTCTGTTGTTGCTGGTCAAATCCTACCGCCCTCTTCATAATCCCACTCCCTTTCCCCTGCCTCCTCCTCTTTCAGTCTGCCCTAATTTCTCTTCACCTCCCTTCTCTTCCGTCTCTCCTCCCTTTCCATTCCTTCTAGGCTCATTCTCTCCCTTTCCCTACTCAGTCCATTTGGGTTCTCTTCTCCCCCCTCCCCTTACTCACTCATCTACTCCCTCTGGGCCTCACCCTGCCCTTCAAACACTTAAAACCTGCAGAAGCTGCAAGCTTGCAGTTGGCAAAATCAGTATGTCATCCAAATTATTACCAAAAGGGAAAATGCATCCTGATTGCTGGCAGTTAATATGCTTGTTAAACATAAACTTTCACTTCAAATCATAGTGTGAAACTAACACACTGATTGCCCCTATGAAGGCTATGATGAACGATATACATCTACCTACCCCTACACCCCCCCTCCGATAGTGCCAATTATCGATATGATTACAGATATGAAGCTAGCTCAATGGATACAAGGGCTGACTAATAAGACAATTGAAGCTGTAATGTGTGCATGTCTGGTTTAGGGTTAAAACCTTGACTTTCCCTCTCTTGGATAGACATTAGGTGCCATGTATTGCTGATTATTGTTTTGGGGGAATTAGAAGTGAAATATAAAACACTGGGTGCAGACAGGTCACTTGCCTCTACTGCCTAATTATATTTCATTAAAAGGGTTTTGAAGTAACAATTATCATAATTCACAGATAGGAATATTCAATCGATCTTGCGGAAATTGCATCAACCACAGACGAAATTTAAACATACTGATTAATAATTATAAAGAGAACTATACACTGAATAATGCATATGGATGTTCAAAATTTTAGTAAAAGTCATTTAAAATTGAAAAAAAAAAAAAACAACATTAAAACATCATCAACTTTTTCCAAACATTATTTCTCTTTTCTTACATTTTATTCAGGTTTGGTATGAAACTACTACTACTTACCCATAATGCAAAGAATCAAAATAGCTCACAGCCAGACACTGCTCGGCAGATCTCAGGATGGAGTCGATGCCAAGGACACTGTGACACTTGGAGAAGAATGTCTCACTCTCAGTCAACAGGAGAAGGCTACAAAATATGGAACTGAAATGTAAAACCAGAAAAAGAATATAAGAAAAAATAGAGACAGCGAGACAGAAAGGTAACAATGTAGTAACTTCAGACACAATGTATATTAATTGTGGCTTTGCACCTTGGCAAACATTTTGACTAAACTTAGCAGAAATTACACAACTTAAGTCCATGAATGCATAAATTAACTGCTTAAATGGACCTGTAGTCAAATCAAAATAAAAACGTGCATGTGAACAGGTTGCAGTTTCTATTCAGTTCTTGATAAACTGTCTGTTCATGAATATACTGCTCAATAAGACAGGGATTAAATTGTCTACAACTGTTTGTAACAGTACATGTTTAGGCTTAGACCACAAAATCTACCTCTTTCATATACAGTTTACTTTAACACTGTAGCCCCCCATGTTAACCCACTTTCCCAATCACAAAAACCCCACTTTGCTTTAGACAGCCAGGGGCTTGAACCCATGACCTCCCATATGCTACTTATCACATTTCACTTTAAATGTCGCTGCATTTTATCTATCTGTTTGACTATATAGCACAGGTATACCTATGTGATGTAATCTTAGTCATAAAATGCATCCAGTTACTTTAAGTATATGATCTGTCATCGATTAATTAATTATGAATCAAAGTAAATGCAGGTACCATGGTTATGCCAGATATTGACAAACGGCGATGATACATAGGATGCTGTGGACTAATCATACCAACCCAGCTGAGATGATGCAAAGATGTGATCGACAGAAGATGATTAGTATATTTAAAGCAGCTTTTTGTGGCGAGTTTGATCATTTTTACAATTTTATTAGTCAAAACTGCAGTATATTTGCTTGCAGTTTACTGACTGTGTTGTCTGTAACAATAGTAAAGACATGTGACAGAAACACATACTTGTGTCACACTTGCGCATAGTGTGATAGATACATGTGATAGAAACACACTGAAACATACAGACGTGTGATAGAAACACATTCTTGTATCACACATGTACATAGTGTGATACATACAGACGTGTGATTTAAACACATACTTCTATCACACATGTACATAGGGTGATACATACAGACATGTGATAGAAACACATAGTTATATCACACTTGTACATAATGTGATACGTACAGACGTTTGATAGAAACACATACTTGTATTACACTTAATAATAATAATAATATAAGAATTTGTAAAGCGCTTTTATCCAGTTAAAAAACTGCTCAGAAGCGCTGCAGGAGCAAAGTACCCAAAATGGACACAACAGTTATTACAGTAACTAATGGATACGCATTCATGAATAAGAACGTCTTGAGTTCTTTCTGGAAAGTTGACACATGCTGGATTGTTTTCAGATGTAAGGGGAGACTGTTCCAGAGCTGTGGAGCTGATCTAGCAAAGCAACATTCCCCATAGCACTTGTACATATTGTGTAACATACTTAAGAGAACTATAAACAGGGTTTGTTGGACATTTGAGGCAATTTCAAAAACATTAAAGGATATACTTGATAAGTTTTTCATAGCAATGAAGGTTCCTAGTAGCTGCTAAACTTGTAGTATCGTGACCGATTTGTCATACAAGCCCCCAGATAGATACTTGACCTGACTTAATACCAATAAAGGAACTAAGGTATTTGGTTGGGCTGGTCACAAATGAATCACTGATATCTTCCAAAATAACTTTATTTGATACATATTAAACCCCTTATACTCTTATACTTGCAAAAATATTTTTATGAGCTGACATACTTTTAGTTTAGATCTTGCTTGTTCCCAATCTTTTGTTTCTAATCCTCTAGTTCAATGCCACTGCACTCAAAACAAGATGAGCAAACCCCTTGAGTAAATTTTGATGACTTAATTAACCTCAAGAGCTGCTTCTATGGTCCTTGATTTAGGTCTATTGACTGTTCAACCACTTAAGTGGGGGAAAAAAGCCCTCAATGCTTTAAATGGTAACTTCTAAAACAAAATCAATCAAGATGGCACTGAGATATTAATTGCATTGATAGTAATTTTTGAATGACTGACTAAACTATATGAAAACTTAAAGGTTGTGTTACAGTAAATGTCTGTGAAATGTTTCCCCTTTCCCCTAAAGTATTTCCCTCAAGCCATTCCTTGCGGACCCTGATATCACATGATAACCCTGTCAGGCAGATAGCCCTTAAATTTGCAGACATTGACACAATTTTGATGAAATTACAAGAAAAGAAGGAAAGAAAAAGAAATGAAAGGGATGAAAAAAGAAAAGAAGAACATACCCTACCTCAGAAGAATTTTGTTGGTAGTTGACAGCTGTTCGAAGAGGAACTCGGCCAAATCCGCGTCCAATAATTTCTCGGCGAGATCTGTCAGGTTCTGACTATTGGACAATGTTTGACCGATGATCTGCACTGCACTGATCTGAAGATTGGCCTTTCTGGTGTGGAGGATCTTGTAAATGAAGAAAACGAAAAAATGGGTGAAAACATCATTTATATCATAAACAGAATAGTCTGAAAGATATAGGGCCCTTTCAGGGAAGACTGCTCTAAGGCAAAATATGAAATTTAAAATCCTTGTTATATTAACCCGAATCAAAGTCCCTCCACCTCCCTTGCCCTTGTTACCAGCTGAGGGGGAGGGGAGGGGTAATGGTTGGGGGTTAGGAATAGATATTAATATTGCATCTCTCCATGTTAGACAAGTAGTTTTAGGCAAATCCAAAGTAAAATTATTAAAGTTTTGACATCATTACTTACATGTATAGATACACAAATATTATTACCTCATGCATTCCAACCTTTACCAAACTCCTTGTTACACCTCTGGCAACAATCCAACACCCATCCTACCCCTCATGCCTTCCATCACCATAATTTTAAATACAATAAAGAGGAATTAATTAACCATCCATTTCCTCATGGATCTTATACATTATTTTCATATTCATACAATTTACTGATTGATTTTATCAAAAGTTTAATGATGTCCATCTTGTTTGGATGAACTTCAGCTACATATGCTGAATTTCACTTTCAAGAAAAACTTGTCCACTTTTTGTACCAACTTGTCTGAAATAAAACCCTGCCTTATGAGGTTTTCCACCATTTACAAGATTAATATCAACATTAATATACTTATATTTAACACAGTCAAATACATTTTACATATGTCAGTGGTTAACAGTTTTGTATAAAGCATTAGGCTATAACAAAGAGCTTTCTCTTTTTATACAGATAGTTCACATTATGCAGCTTTTCCCAGGATCATAATACATTATGACAAACTGAGCCATAAATCACAGTGTTACGTGATACTGTCGTACAGTTCATCTCTTTCATCAAACCAGGCCTAGCTCATATGTTGTAATACAGAGCTCTGTCTGGAATATCTTACTGTATTAAACCTTCTGATAGCAAAGAACTCCTTCACAACAGTCATACATAGCTGATGTTCTTTAGGCATAGCTTAAAGAGCATGTTATTGTGTTCAACCGTGGTATTCTTCGACAACATGCAGGAATATAGGAACTAAAATCCCACAATAATAATGTTAATGTAGGAAGTTCATTTACATATTATAATAATAATAATAATTATAATTATAATAGTAATAATAATAATAATAACAATAATAATATCATTAATAGTGATGATGATGATGATGATGATGATGATGATAATAATCCACTTTTCAATTATCATTTGACTAATTAATATGTGCTGCAAACAACCATACAAATAACAAAGCTGCATCTTGAACTTGTGATACAGCATGGAGGATAGTGATAACTGGTGCAGTTATTACCATAATTGTACATTTTTGGTTGGGAGGAGAGGAAATGTGGAGGCAACTTACCCACAGCTTGTATATATAAAGGTGGAATATTGTTAAGTAAATGTAGGAATGAAAATGGAAGATTTGCTTTCATGAAAGGGGATATACTTTAAAAAGGGGGTTGGAAAAATGCTTGCAGAAGTTGAGACCTTCTAAAGCATATGGGTCCAATATACAATGAAGTTTGAATTATCGAGTGACCAAATGTAACACTTGTTGAATCTGCATTGCAAGTGTTTTCCTATTGTATTGCTCTACAGTGTCAACGAAAATTTTTTTTTTTTTATCTTTTCTCTCGTCTGATTTGATACATTATGTAATGGTAACATACTCCACCAAATATAGCGCACACTAAAACAAAATTGGTTACTTTAGTCGAGAGTCGAGGGTTATTCAATTGTTTGTGATTATTACATGGTTTCAGTTACAAGATACCACAACAGCAACTCAGCATGTAGCTTTAGTAATAGGTATACATTTTTACTTCTGTGAGTTTCATTTGACAACAATAACATTGCCTGATTTATGCACAGACCAGAAATATTCAAAGCACACGATTATTCCAGAATTAACAAGTCTGGTGCGATCAGTCGCATACTTCTTCCACCTGCAGTGCAAAATTAACCGGTTTTTCCACCTGACTGCTATTTGTAGTTCCTTGTTGATATCTAAAATGGTACTACATAACACAATGTCATTAAAGGTATTCAACTTCTAGCAGATGCTGTGAACTTTATTTATCGGGTTGGTTACATTGTATGCAATCGCTGATGTATGATTTATTACCATCTCAAAATATAACGACAGAGAGAATTGATCAGCGTGTCTGTGTGTGTGATTGTATGTATGCGGTGAACAGAAAGATACGCCAGCTTGTTTCTCTCCATTCGAATAGTTCTAGTCTACTGAACTCATGGAAATTAGATATTACCATTAAACATTCACAGAGAAGATGTCACTCTTCTGTTAATAGAGAGCTATGAAGCTGAAACCTTGGATATGTTGTAGAGAGGTTGTCATTACTGTGTGTTGATATACCCACGTATGAATAGTAATTAGTTCACTGTTATTCACTTTCAATGGTTAAACACTGGGAATGACTACTTACAACAAGGTGTTGAAGGTCATCGGTATTGACCTCAAATATGCTAGAAAGTCCAATAATGGTCAGTCGTGGTCCAACTTCATCAAGCATTCTCTGCCACACTTGAAGTAGTTTGCTTGCTGATACATTGGACTATATATAATATACTACTATATATAATATACTACTATATATCATATATACCATTTATATATAATGTACTACTATATACATGTACTACTATATATAATATACTTCTACATATAATATACTACTATATATAATATACTACTATATATAATATACTACTACATATAATATACTACTATATATAATATACTACTACATATAATATACTACTATATATAATATACTACTATATATAATATACTACTATATATATATTACTACTATACATAATATACTACTATATATAATATACTACTATATATAATATATTACTATAATATACTACTATATATAATATACTACTATATATAATATACTACTATATATAATATACTTCTATATATAATAGTATACTCCAGAATTCATTTGGAGATTTAGAACCTCCAGCAAAGTACTTTTCAAAACTTCAAGCAAACTTTGTAGCATGATAAATTTTGGAGCCAATACTGACGAACTTAAACAAGATTGTAATGAAAGGATGTTGCAGTTCGGTAAAATGAACATGGACATGATACCTATCCATTCTCCACGGAAGTATTACCCTGACTTGCTTACACTTCCACAAAGTTCTCTTTATCTTACCCACATGCAGAGAACAACCACTGAACACCACCACACTTTATAATAGGTCATCAGTATTGGCCCCAAATATTGGCATTCTAATAGTTGCTGGAGGTTTCCCAAAAGAACTTGATTTTGAATCTTCTACTGTCTCTCAGATCTCACAGAGAAATTTAAAAGAGACAATTCAAGTTTTCAGCGTGGATAGCTACGTATAGAGTGGCAGTAACATACTTTTAAGGGTACACTGTTATTTTTCTGGCTGATAAAGTAAACAACAGTTAAGTATATAACTATGTAACATTTAACTTTAATATCACTCTATAATCATTTCACATACAGGAAGTGATGACTACATATTATGTTGATTTTATTTTCTACATATTTGACAGTTCAATAGTTCACCATGACATCATACCTTCTTCACGACAGCAGGCAACGTGTGTTGGCTGACAGAGAAAGCTGCCGGCATAATGACTCCAACATACTCTGGGACTTCTGAAAAAGTCTTCAGTAATCCTGGAGGAGGTATGAAGGAAAGTTAAGGGCATGCTGAACTGTATAATCAAGTCAATCGTTTGATTTCGATGGTCCTTAAAGACATAAGTACACTATATTTCACCTCTTGTACACATAGTTGTGGGAAATAGCTACCACACACGGTACGATCAAACGTCTAAGAGAGAAAAGAGCAAACAACAAGAGGAAGCACAGGTAAAATGTAAAAACGTCTTGCATTTTTTTTTTTTAAATTCGCAAAGGTGTTCACTTCCATGCTTGTGGATTGAGATGGGAGTTCCATAGAGTTGACAGTTTTTCTGATTGATTTCAACCCATAATACAACAGTTAATCTATGTGGGGCTTCAGATGAATGTTTGGTGATTATGAAAATCATCCATTTTTTTCTTGATCTGAATACAACAGTAATTTTCGATCTCCTCGCTGCCATACCAATAAATTGAGATGGTTAACAGTCTAGAAAAAGGAAGAGAATGAAGTAAATGCGGCCAAAAATTCAGACCATAAGAGCATGATAGATTATGAATGAAGAACTTGACGAGATTTACAATTCATATAACCGGGGCAGGAATCACATAGAAAACTTACCCACAGCACTCTCTATGACATTATGATGTTGAGTGGAAGTTATAACAGCGAAGAGTCTTCTGCAAATCTCTTCTATACAATTCGTTGGCATCGTACCGGTAGTGGAAGACTTGAACAAACTGTTCAGTAACGATAGGACTGAACATACCACAGGACCGTCAGTCGACGAGAGTGCTTGAACTGCAAAGTCCATTAAACCCCCTATCAGTGGGAAATTATTAAGAAGAGATTTCATCACAAAACATTTCTTTTTTTGCTAAGATTTAAGTTTTTCAACATTTTTTGTGAGAATTGTGGAAAAAATTGAAATTAATTTTAATGGTGGTTTAAATACGAAATTGTTGTACTGTTTGCTAAGAGAAGGCCTATTCTGGGATTCAGTTATAGAGACACTGTAAGACAGTATTAAAACAAGCTATGATCAGGTGGTACAGTAGAATTCATGTCCCATCATATTTTTCCTGTTCTTATATTGCATTTATTTGATAAAGAATAAGATAAGGAAGTGTATCTGAAGCAGAAAATTTCAAGCAAGGATTTATGGCTGTGATATGGCTATGATTCACACAAGCTGTAAGACAAGCCCTTTCTGTATTTTTAGAGTCAGTCTGAGGACATGATGCTTCACAGAGAAAATCGCAAGCTGTAATTTATGCAAAACCTTATCTTTATAAAAAAGCAAACCAAGAATTAAAACAAGTATGCCAATATATCCTCCTCAGCCCCCCCCCCACCCCTTCCCCTCTCAACCCCTCCTTTTGCCACTGAAGTTTTCTGATTCTTGTTGATTCTGGAAATGATTGTTTTAATACCTTCACTTTCCAGTAGAGTTTCAGTTAATGAAGGAATGGAATCGAGGAGTCTGTTCATTAGAGATAGGACTGAGAGACACTCCCCAGGCTCACTACTACGCAGGATCTGAAATCA
>JAIPMN010022576.1:0-17473 GCA_020650975.1 Apostichopus californicus
AGAAAGTTTGGCCGTGTATCTTAATATAACACACTTCTCCCACCATATCAAGTATATTTTCAGGTGATTTATACCAGAAGATATAGTTTTGGGGTGATTTAAGGCTTAGATGTCCGAAATTCGAAGTGTCCATGCTACTGTACCATCATTATTACCCTTGTGATGGTGCAGTAATACAGCACTGCCATGGATTCTCTTCCTTCCAAACCTACTTGCAAAGTTCCCTGGATACGCACGTGTGTATTTTCCAGGTTTTTTTTTTTCAGCCTTTGAAGAAGATCCTGCTAGGATCGAAACTTCAGGCCAAATTACTTTTACACATTCTCCTACACAGGTTCTTTAGTGGATAAGCAGTTTGCTAACAGTTTTATTTGATTTTTATTTTCCAGGTTGTTAGTTACCTATTATGGTTTGTCGGAATAGCTATTAATCCATTAAAGATGACCAGTACTACTGTAACAGCTGTGATTCTGCCGACAAAAGTTATGTCTGAAAATCAGGACTACTACCTAGGTACAAAATGTTGAAATGTTTGTTAGTCTTAAAAAATGTAGTTCTTACATTACAGGTACATAAAAAGGAAACGGTATCTGTTGTTCTGTACTGTATAACCTGTCAGTTAACATTACAATAGCTAGCATTATATAGTATCATCAGTAAGTCAGTGTAAGAAATCAGAGATGTAGAGTCTCTTTCTCAATTGAAGGGTGTGGTCCTGAGTATGCGAACATTTACTCTACAAATTTAATCGCTCTTGCGGTATCAGATTCTCAAAATGTGAACATGGATAGTGAGGTCTGTTTATTCATAGAAATTTGCAATTTGCGACTTAAAAAAATTTAGTAATTATTTTTTCGTGAATATATCTGCCAGTTTAACTTGACTGCTAAATAGTCAAGTCAATTTACCAGTGCTGCAATCTCACAAGAGTGGGACCATCAAATGGATCTTATGTGGGATCAATTCCATCATGGCCTCTCCTTTTTATTCCTGAAGTAACATTGCTATGCTTTCTTAGACACAAATTCACACATGGCAAGGATCCTCAATCAAACTTTCCTCCAAGGGTAGAATATTACCCTTCTGAAATGTGAATTGGACCCCAGATGTTATTTGACTCCCTGAACTTTTTCTAGTATCATGTTTTTCCTTTTTAGTTTCCAATCATGAAGGGTCGTTAAGGGTCACAATCCAAAATGCCTCTCAAAATCCAGGGTCCTGTCTGTCTACAAATGAATTGCTGAGATTGTGGAGGCAATGTCAAGATATTTTGTAAATCAAGGTGCTTTTCTTTAACCATTGACATTGTTGGGTAACAGTTAAAAGTTCCTACTCAGATTATTGACTGCTTTGTCAAGCAGGCCCCCATTACCAATCTGTGACTCCAGTCTACCCATTTATTGCAGTAGTAATAATTGTGTGTAAATCAACAGTTTTCTTTTGACTTTGGATTGTGGATGTTTTCGCCTTGAAAACCTCACTTACAAGTGTGCGATACATTGACCAATTTTCATATGAGGATTCAAGATGCAGCAGCGTACAATTTGCAGGAGACAAGTATCGAAGAAGGAAAGACATTTCTAGACCTAGACACTGTTGCATTTGTGCATCAATTTGTTTCTGATTTTGGTTTGTCAACAGCAGTTGAATGTTTGGTTAACCACTTTTGAGCTTCTCTGTGTTTTGTTGTTTCATCAGTTGTGGAGAAATTGCTGTACAGCTCTCCATATAGTAGAGATTTATGAAGTTGCCTTAATAGGGCTTCCATCATGATCATCTATTCAACTGTTTGAAGTTCTGTTTGTTACCAGGCCCTTGCATCACCCCCAAGTTATGCCCAGTGTTATGGCAACATCTTATATGATCAGTAGTGAATGCATTGTAGCAAACTTGCAAAAGTGGTGATTCTTTGCAGTGGAAACATTATTATACTGTATGTCATAAGAAACATTGCAATTGCAAAAATAAAAGGAATCAAGTGTAATGCTGTTGGGCTGTAATTATAGCTTGAAATGAAATGAAATCAAAATAGTCTAAAAATAGGTTGTTGGTGCAAGGTCAAATAAACTTCATCCTTTTTTCTCATTGCTAAAAACCTGAGTAGTAGCTCAGGTTTAGATTTTTCCACAGTTGTTGGAAGGAATTGGAATTTGTTGGAAGGAATTTTGGAATTGGATTAACAATGTGGCCCATGTGGGAGAGGATGCGGTGGGAGGAGAGTTGGGGGAAGGGGATTACAGCAGGTTACTTTTTATCTCTAGTGTGCATAGTGCTGCCATAGTTTTGATGGTTATTGCTCTATTATTGCTTTAACAAAAAAAAAAGGAGTACCGCAGGTGATTGGTGTACAGTAACTCCAATAGCAGAGCTACATGTTGTATTTGATTATGAGAATGAAATTATATTCTTTGTGTTAGATTCTCATTGGCTCATTTGATAAGAATTGTGCTGGTAGCAAAATGAATTACATTACTATAGAGAAAAAGTAGACTGAGAAAGACTGCTGCGTGTGAATCCTACGTATATATAGATCTTTAGGTCAATGATAACAAGCGTAGCACATTCTATTACAGTGCTGTACTAAGCAGGTACGGTCCTTAGTTAACTCTCAAACTAGGAGTTCCTCAGTTATTGTATTAAAAAAACCCAGCTTCACTAGCCTTGTACTAACGGAGAGGTGGAAAAATCTCTCCTGTCGTTGTGTTTTTATACAGTAACGTCAGTCAAGAAAGCAGAACAGTGTTTGCAAATAAGCCGTGAGTTACAGGCTTTACACAGTACATGACGAGAAGTAACTCTCTGATGAGGCTGTTGTGTCACGCAATTGTCACCATTGCATGACAATTTCTTTGATTTTCCAAGGAACTGAACCATTTTCAATCCATATCATCACTTCATTTGCTTGTCTATCACTTATTATATACTTGACCAGGTTTTGGGTGGCTGAAACTGCAACATCAATGCATTTTGGAGCATCAAGTCTTTTTCTGTGGAAAGCATCTTTTACAAGAGCATTGATGCTTTACGAGTTCTTTTGCAACAAGCATGACATGAGCAGAAGAAGCTGTAACTTACATTACTTATACGACAATAATAATATACTTTTGTTGTATATAACGGAGGAGGTTCTAATTTAAGACGTTTTACAATGGAGGAGTGGAATAAACATTTTCTCTATCGCAATCTTCCTGCATCCAACCTCTTATCCAATGCTTTATATTTTGGCAGACGCCACACTCCATTTGTGAACCAGCCAGACTACAGAATATATGAACTGAACAAAAGGTTACAACACAGAGCAGAGGTAAGTTTATGGTGACATGTTGCTTGTCTTTCTCCCACTAACTTTAAACCTAGGCCAAACTGGGATGACAGATATTGGCAGGAGATGTTGCACATTAGGGATAGTCTAGACTAGGGATAGACTGTTGTGTTAAACTTTCATAAATTTCTTTTCAATGTTTGTCACCAAAATCTATTAACCTGTCTCGTTACTAAATCCGTTTCTTGAAGCCACGGTGCGGAACATTACCCAAAAGACGAGAAACCAGTTTGTACGATCTTCTGAGACGACACTTGTTTTTCCTTTTGGAATGTCAGTCAAACTTCCCTAATATGCTGTCGGAACGGCTAGCAATTTAATAAGATTCACACGAGAAAATAAAATAATGCGAAAGTGTATCATCCCTAGGCCTACCTGCATGATCCTAACAAAGTAAGGAGCAATTGTTCTAACCACATGTGTCAGTAAGGGGGTTGCCATGCCTATTTTAGTGTCTGCTGCTTGTTTGCAGAGCAATTGTCATGGTAACAAGATGAAATATGATAAGCTGGGGTGAAGGAACCTTTGCCGCCAAATTTTTTTTCAGTTTTAATGGTGTTTTTACAATGCGTTACATGAAAAATTATGCCAAATCTGGTCTGTTTTTCAACCCTTTTTGCATTCGTAAATGTTTGTGCTCAAATTTGGAAGTTGTTGTGCAGTTAGCACTTGTTCTCAATACATGCTTCAGTTGGGGGTTTCCGTGTCCATTTTAGTGTGTGCTGCCTGTGTTTGGACTGCATAAGAATGAGTTCAAGTTGCGTTGACATATGATATGCTGGGGTGAAGATTCTTTGTTACAATAATGTCAGCACTTTGGGGGTTGGTTGAACAATAATCGTAAAGCAGGAATAGATATTAAAAGAAGCATGTCGTGATTCATAATTTTCTTTGATCCAATGAAAAGCAATTCGCAACCTCACAGTTCACACATTGTAAAATTGTAATCACAAGCACCCGGAATGACAGCCGTCTCTGAAATATTAACGAATGCAACTTTTTTTATTTTAGGGTGGGTATGGCCGAATAACTGTCAGTTTTACACCTACATTTAAGCATCCCTTAAATTGTTAAAAATCAGGTTCAAATCATTCTTAACAAGGATAAGAGTATGGTCCATTCTAATCTTTTATTCATTGCAGGATGCAAAGAAATCTATTTAATGGTGTGTGTGTGTATGTGACACCAGCTTGTACACACGTTAACTCAAAAATTTAATATTACATTACTTGGTATGTGGATCTATCAAGTACAAATATATTTTATTTATTTGCTAGCTCACAATTGGTAAAAGAAAGTTGCTGGTATGTAGAACATCTCTGTGTCTACATTTCACACAGGAAGACTGTTCTTTCTGGATATTGAAACATCTTGGAATAAAAATTCAATAGTATTTAATCCTTACCAGTGAATTAATTGGTTGATTCCCACAAGTGAGTGCTACAAAAAAGAGCTGAATTTTTTTTTCTCGGGGGGGGGGGAGGGGGGAGTCCTCTGCTTTATTGGACAAACTTAACTCACTTGCTCAATATTAGTCAGATAGTTATGTGGAATTATGAGCAAATTTATGGCAAGAAATCACAAAGCCAACTGGCTTTCTAGTTCTCTTTGTAGTCTACAATTTTAAGGCAAAAAGTGTCTCTGTGAGTTACACAAGTTGCACATGGTAAAACCTCATACATATATATATTGCACATGTTACACAATAAACGTCCATCATTCATTAAAGAAATACTGCATTCATCACAAAAAAATTTGACTTGTTCAAGTTCAGAGTTACTGTATTGCACCTGTTTGTAACATTAGACTAGGCATTAGTAGGGTACTCTGGTTTAAAGTGTATGTACAGTAGGCTATCAACTTACATAGCATGTGAAAAACGGTTTTGTCTTTTTGGTTAAAAATGGTTTTAGAATAAAGGAAAACCAACAGTTTTTAAGTGAAAAAACTTGCAGCCTTAGTTTGTGTACCTTCTGGTGAAATTGTCCTGAAAAATTGCCCATGAGGACATTGTCTACAGTGTAAGTCTTATCACTGCTTTGAAATATGGAGCTGCATTGAGTCAAATGTTGGCACAGTCTACCTGGTGAGCATTTCCGTATATTATGTTAGTGTACTGATTGTTTGAGATTGTTGTATTGTGTACAGTAGTTATGCTTCTAACTATGCTAGTATCTACACTTTGGCAAAGACTACAAGTAACTGCACATGTTGTAATCTTCTGCTAGGTGAAGTTAGTAGCTTAGGTATTGCCAGGGGTAGGATACCGCTGGTATTGGCTAGGCTGCAGTGAACCCATTGAACTTTCAGCTTAACATGAGCCAAATTCCGAACATTCATACACACCCGCAAGTTACAACTGTACGAAAGTGTTTCAAACTCTTGGAATTTAAAGGGTGGTCTTGATGATGTGGATGATTCCATCATCATCAGGGTAATATATGTGTGAACGAAAAAAAAAATGATGAAATGAGAATCACTCACATTTTATTTAAATTGCAATTTACTGTCAATAGTACTAGTATTGGACTAATAGTAATATTATTTCAATGTTATTACAATACTATACGTTGTAGTATAACCACTATGACACAAGGGGTATGTTTTGTTGGCTCCTCTAGGGTAGCTTGCATCTGAAGTGCTGTCAATCTCAATAGAATGATTATTGAACATGTATATTAAGAGAGCTAAAATGATAACTGCACATGTCAAGCTTTCCCTGTTGTGATGACATTATTTAGTTACTTTGCAGAGTAACCTATGCATGCAAGTCAGTGTGTACTGTGTGTATGTGTCTGTGTGTTTGCAAATGTAACACCCTCTCCTGTAAACATAATAAATCAAAAATGTGACCTGACATTTTACGTGGCTTCTGTACAATGAGTACAAGTTTGATATTTTTTCAGGATGTAAAGTTGCAAAGATTTGTAGCAATTGTTGGTGGGTCAAAGGTCATAAGAGGTCAAATTTTTTTGTGTGCAAAGTAGATTATTACTGACTTTTTCAATATGATTTGCAAAGATTTGGCATTTGTGGTGGTCAAGGATTATTTAGCTTTTCTGAAATAAATCACTGGAAATTTAGAAATTAGATCAATGCCCCTGAACAGGACCTAGATCACTGTCCCTGACCATAACCAAGATTACTGTGACTGACCAGATCGTGATCACTGCGCATGACCAGAACCTAGATTACTGCCCCAGACCAGAACCTAGATCACTGCCCCTTATCGTATTCTAGGTAGATCATTGCCCCTGACCAGAACTTAGATCATAGCCATCTTATGTTGGAAACATACATTAAAGATAAAACATGTTAATATAGTAACATACCGAAGAACTTAATTCTTCTCAGTCAGATTGCATTACAGACAACATGTTGTTCTCACATTCGTTGTTGCATACATTCTTCGTTATCAACAAATAGTCAATAGATTTCTGACATACAGTAGTACATAATAACCAATGATGTCATCCATCCATCGCTATGTTGTTTAAAGTGGTTTTTAATTTTCCAATTGGAAAGTGAAAAAGAAGGACTTCCCAAAACTTGTATTGAAAGAATGCTGTATTCATGTACAGTATGTAACCGTAACTATGCAACAAAACTCTCGAACCATTGTGAGTGCTTCTTGCGTCTTATAACTCAACACACATAGATTACGTAGTTTGAGGGAAAGAATCTTCTAATATTTTGTATTCCTTCAGAGGATTTACTTTTTACATTTTTCTAACCTGTTTCTTGTCAAAGAAATTTACCAATTTGCCTTCAATGTATTCTCCTAACAGTTGTAATGAGTGTGTAAGATTTAATAATTGCATTGCAGCAGGCTCAGTGTCCACATCATTTACAATACAGCTTTGTTCAAGGTCTTAATTGCTTTTGTGTGGTGCAGACTTGGAGACTTGCTGTACTTACTGCCAATGTAAGGAATACACCTAATCTGACCAATTCGGAATCATTATGCACAGACTCTGGCAGGTTGCTATGGTTACCAGATTTTAATGTCAAAGAGGTCCCTGGGAAGTAAAGACAACCCTAGGGGGATGTAAGGATTTGTACAACCTGTTGTTGAGTAGTGAAGGCTAGTAACAAAGAAAGAAAAAAACAACTTTAAAGAAAAAAAGAAGGGCAAAGCCTCCACAAAAACAAAGAAGGGAAAAAAAAAGACAATGACAAAAAGAAAAAAAAGGAAGCAAGTTATGCACTACGCAGGCAAACACAAATACTGTAGTTTCAATTAAAAATGTTGCATGTCTTCATGAGAAATGTAAAGATGTTGATTAATAGAGATAATTTACAAGTTAACATATATACTCCAGTTCAAGTAAAGTCTTTTTGATTGGATATACAGTGTAAGGTTGATGTCAATATTAATCTGTTGGATGTTTTGAAATTCTTACTTAATATTTGTATGCAAATTCTTACTTAATATTTATATCCAGTTATATTAGGATTTTTTTTTTCATTTTTCCAAACTATACTTTTAATGAAGTTTACCTTTAGTACGTGGTTATAAGTTCCCTAAATATTTCATTTAAGGGCTTATGAATAGGGCATAAGGGCATTTGAAGCCACAATAGGTCAAAACTGAAAACCATGTAAAAGTCTGTTAAAGTGTTTATATGAACAGTAGTAACAGTACTGATTAAATGCAGTAAGAAAAGATATGAACAGTAATGATTAAATGCAGTTAGTCCAAAGGTAAAGCTTGGACAAACTTAAGTTTAGGTCAACAGCTGTCAATATCTGGCAACTATGTAAATATGATAATTTAGAGGTAAATTGTGTACAGACTTTACATAAGTGGCGAGAACCTCTTGATCACTTGGAACTCACAGTGGTCATAACTTCAAAATCTTGTGTGCAACCTCAAAATTTTACTGTACGGCAAGGAGTCAGAAAGCCCACTGGCTTGTTGGTTAGTAAGTTTGTGCCTAAGGCCCCTTCTCGTTAATACATATTTGAACCAAACCTCTCTTGGCAGTTAACATTATTTTACTGATGGCATTGCTTCCGTTGTTTTCGTGTTTGCATAAAAAGGGAAATTTCATGATGCAGTGAGAATCTTTGCAATATTACAAAATAGATGGTAACAATGTTAACCTGTTTGCTTGAACAAAATGCTTTGCCAAACTTACAGTAAGTGTTATAGTAACTCCTGTAGTCACAGGCAGTGCATAGAAAATACTAAGACACACTTGTATAAAACAGACAATGGAATACTGTATTTTAGATTGGGAGAAATCTACTCAGCTTGTACAATCACAATAGCCAAGATTGGGGGCCGAATATTTCTCAGACCAAAATAAAAATCTTTAAAGTCTGCATTTGGCCAGTGTAAAGTCGGTCAAATGCATTAGTGAGTGGAAGCCCAAGTTCTTGACTGTTGGGTCGTTATTGTGGGGTAAAGAATACCAATTTGTTTTTGACAAATAGACCTAAGTGAAATCTACATACATGTCAGGATAAATTGTCAACGGTCCTAAATTAAGTTGCATCATACAAAATGAAGACAGGGTACTAGCCGCACAAGCCAGTCCCGCCCCTGGGGCACTAGAATCTGCCCATTGGCACAACAGTTCAAAAACTGATATCTACTGTAATCAATTCTCTATTTGATTCTAGCCATATTTAACAACAATTTGAATTGAGCTGTATTTAATTCCTAACTATTTTACAATGCACTACGCATATCAGTTTAAAAGAATGTATTAATGGAGCAAAATAAATCCAAATCTGCTTTAAAGGATTCATGTGTTTTCAAAATTTTCGATACTACATCTTAATTGAAAGATAATGTGCCAATAATTCACTGTTATGCCCCAAGCAACTGTTGAACTTAGATCCAGCCAATACACATTCGAAACATTTAAAAGTTTGAAGGAAAAAAAAACTACTGTCACTCTTAGCCAAACTATGCCCAGGTGGAATCATAATCTGAATTGTTTTGCAACAAATAAAGAAAAAGAAGAAGAAACATTCATGGAAAGACAGTATCATGTTCTATCAATGTCAGATTTGATTCATTTTGTGAGGTTAAAGCCTGTGTCATGTCAAAATTACTTTCAACAAATCAATCACAAAAACCTTTAAAAAACTCTTGTGTATTGTTTGCCTGTCACAAAGGGTTTTTCACATTCACAAGTGAATAACTACAGTTTCCTACTGAGAGTCTGTTATGTCAAAATGAAGCCCAACTTCACAGGCAGTTATATGTACTTGGTGATTGAAAATGTTCTCATCAAACATGAAAACTAATTGTACTGTAGAACATGGACTTGATTCTTATCATATCAGCTGTGAAAAGCTGTCACTAAATGCATGTTTTTAAAGTAGATCAAACTTGGAATATTACAAAAGTTCTAAATTGTTAAAAACCATAAGATGATTGCAGGGATTTTGTGCTATGATGTCAGATACAGAAGGGGAATTTCATGTGTCATAACAAAGTATGGTGTTAAAGGATTGGTTCAGTTGTCCTACATGTTTATGTTATATGAAAGAGGACAATAAAAGAAACACAATGGTGAAAAAAACTGTTCAAATATCTTTTACGGTTAATAAAGAGATATTCAAGTGTAAAGTTTTATCAGATTGTGTAGAAACTGCTGAAATCTGACTAGCTGTGATGTCACATCCTCACATTCCTGAAAAGTCTTTGTTTTTTCTCTAAATATTTCGTGAGATTTCATGGCTTTCAACCAAAAGATATGTCAGGAGATCTCATATTTGTCAAAGGAAGTATTTGAGATTAAACATCTGAAGAATTTTTGATTATATTATTTTCAAATGTGTTAAAAAATGTAAATAATTTTTAAAGAAATATATTCACAATTGTTAAGGAAGTCAGGATGTGACGTCACACCCTCACAGTACAGTTAGTCTTTCTACACCAGTCGTTTTCAAAGAAATTTTGATATCTTCAAAGTGTCATATCTCCTTAACAGAGCATGCTATCATGGTAGTTTCTTCACTGTTCTTTTTGTCTTTTTGTGCTCTTTCATACAAAATAGACATGTCTAACACCTGAACCAATCCTTTAACACATTGATAGGTTACTCAAAAGTTTTTACAAACTGACACTAGTTGATTCCAATGCTACTGTACTTGACAGGCTGTTAGGGGCCAATATACTGTTGTATTCCAGTGAGGTTGAAGGGGGGGGGGGGGAAGGGGGTGTATATCCCTTCCTGCCCTGGATCCATTTGTGCTACATTCAATTGCAATCTACTGTTATCAGAGGATTCAGATTTGACAGCATTGCTGCTCTAATTTAAATTACATTAAAAGCTTTGAGAGCTCTAATAGTTTAAAACAATGTACCAATTAAGTTGGAATGAGGTTAATACTAATAATGACTATATAACTGAAATGATAGGCTCATTGTCATGTGACTATCCATTGTTTTCACTCTCAGTTTACAATGCATTATTTAAGTTGGAATGAGGTTACTAATAATGACTATATACAGTAACTGAAATGATGGGCTCATTGTCATGTGACTATCCATTGTTTTCACTCTCAGTTTACAATGCATTATAATTTAAGTTGCATGAGGTTACTTATAATGACTATATAACTGAAATGATGGGCTAATTGTCATGTGACTCCATTGTTTTCACTCTCAGTTTACAATGCATTATTTAAGTTGCATGAGGTTACTTATAATGACTATATAACTGAAATGATGGGCTAATTGTCATGTGACTCCATTGTTTTCACTCTCAGTTTACAATGCATTATTTAAGTTGCATGAGGTTACTAATAATGACTATATAACTGAAATGATGGGCTAATTGTCATGTGACTATCCATTGTTTTCACTCTCAGTTTACAATGCATTATTTAAGTTGGAATGAGGTTATTAATAATGACTATATAACTGAAATGATGGGCTAATTGTCATGTGACTATCTGTTGTTTTCTTCAGGAGAGTGATAACCTGTGGTGGGATGCATTTGCTACTGAATTCTTTGAAGATGATGCAGTACTGGTGTTGGCTTTTTGTCTGGAAGATGGTCCAAAACGTTACAGTAAGACGTCAGAAGATCTTGTAAAGACTTCCAAAACATTCTAGGGAACATTCCTCTAGTTCTCTAGTCCACACCTTCCATCTTGTCTCCAAAAGTTTTGTTAATTGTCGTTGAAATACAGTATTCTAGAATAACAGGCATGCATAGGATTGTTTTCATAAAAAAGGATCACTGAATTGCAACCTAACTTTAGTTTTGATATTATAGCTGTAATAAATTTATGTGGGTTGAACCATAGGGTGCTATGTTCGATTTGAAATTACTTATGAAGAAAAAACCTTAAATAAAAAACAGTATGTCTAGATGATGTTCTTCACATTTTAAATTTGAGGAATTTTCACAATCATATTAAAATGTTTTGTACTGATGAACTAATATACCTAAATGAAGTGGCTGTCATTCACAATAGAAAATGAAAGTGTGAAAGCGATATGCATAATAGCATGGGTGTGATCGGTTTAAAGTCCTGCAATTTTTCAGTCGATTTCCTAGAAAGTCGTGGTAAAAATCAGGGAATTTTGAATCTTCAAATTTGTATGAACTGTCAATTTTTACTTTGAAGGCCATTTGTGCATCCTTATATTACTGTAATGAACAGTATACTCAGTTGATGCCTGTGAGGGTTGAACTGTTGGTACTGTTGGATTGTTGGAGGGTTTGATGCTCACTGCACTACCCCTGCCCAAACCCCCTCCAATCACTTCACCAGTTTTTGAAGTCAATGTGAAAGTTCTCTAATACATATATAAACTCAAAAGTACATTTTCCAAAATTAATGCAACCATGATTTATTTGTTTCATCCATCAGCTATTGGGAGGACGCTGATACCCCGCTACTTTCGTACCATCTTTGAGGGTGGTGTAACAGATCTCTACTACCTCCTTAAACACCCAAAAGAATCATTCCATAATACAACCATTACATTGGACTGTGACCAGACTACAATGGTGTCACATCATGGCAAGCCCATGTTTACAAAGGTAACGTATCAAGTGAATTGATTTTATTTATCATATAAGCATCTCTAAATGTTAAAAAATGAAGGCTGGTTTTTGTTGCTGAGAAGTGTGTTTTTTTCAAGGAATAATCTTGTTGCTGGATTGTGTGTCTGTGGTGTGTGTGTGTGCTTGGCTTCCATCTTCTCCAGCTTCTGCTTATTTGGTGTGGTACTTAGTCACGATTTGTTGTTGTGGTATCACAGTACTGGTATTTACTTCGTTCCTCGCTTACCTGTCTCCTCACAACCTTTGCACCTGGGGATACTTATCAGGCTGTAAAAGACTAAAACATTCTGAAATCCCAAAGGATGTATAGAAGGTAAAAATCCAATGTATTCCAGGCAATTTCTGTAAGATTTTATATCCACTACGAAAACGTATGTGTAAACACTTTGGATGATAGAATGAGAAGGAAGGGCAACGACCAGGGGGAGCCGGTCGCTGCGGGTGCACAGTGTTAAAAGATTACCAGGGCATACTAGACACGGTAGAATGAGGTGCTAAGGTTGTGAGGAGACAGGTAAGCTCGTCACTCGTAAATATATAAACCAGTAAGTTTTATCATATTGGCAATGTTGGTTGCTCTCCATGTCGTTTTGCTAACTTCCCATTTCTTTGTCGGGAAATCAAAGCCTATGGAACAGACCAAAATTATGGTTTCAAAGAACAGCATCATTTTTCAGACAAAATGGTCTGTGAGTTGAAGGGTTTTGTAGCATCCATGGCCACTTAAGTGTAACAATGGGCCATTTTCTTATCAAGGATTTATCCTCATTTTGATATGTAGAAATATCATGTTTGCCCTAATACTTGCATTATAAGGTAGAAGAATGTTGTTCTTTTATTCTATGAAACATATATCTTGGCTGCTCCAAACATCAATTTTACAGCTTTTGAGAGGTAAGCTTTATCAAAATGAACATAGTTAAGCTTTCACAGCAAGTTTTTAGCAGGTGGACCACGACCACTGAAAAAGAGGTAATCGGTGTGTCAGTTTGAACAACAATGTATGGGCCTACTTACACAAACAATGTTGGATATACTTATGAAATGGTGATGTAGAAACTGATGAGAATTTTTTTTTTTAACATGGACTCTCTCAGTAGCAAAAGCATGGCTGACCAATCAGGCAGAGAATGTCCAGTATTAAGACCCCTTCCCTATGTAATCTCATAAGTGTATAAACTTGTTAGGCCTACAGTACCTCGGTAGGTTCTGATGATGGACATGCATGAACATATCTTCCAGAGGTGAAATCTTGTGATTTCTATGGCGGTAACTCACATTACAGTTACCCCCTTCTGCACATTTTATTTCCTTTGCCTTTTTCATCTCCTAATACTGTTTCATCTCCATCGTTCAGTTTTTACTTTATTTATTTTTCATGTAGTTGTCTGCCCATCTGTCTAGTTTAAGTGATTCCTTAATCTGCATTTGTTTCAGCTTAGCCTCTGAAAAAGATCCTGCTAGGATCGAAACATCAGGCCCCCTAACTCTTTTCATTTTACCTACACAGGCCTTTTGCAACAGATAACCGATTTGTTAACAGTATCTTTCTCTCTTTGTTCTTCTTAGGTTTGTACGGAGGGCAGGTTGGTGGTTGAATTTACATTTGATGACATGATGCGGATAAGATCCTGGCATTTTGCCATCAGGCAACATCGTGAACTGATCCCCAGGAGTGTAGTCGCCATGCAGGTAACACATTGTAGTTTTCAGTGATCAAATTAAGTCAGCATCACTAGTATTGTCATAAACATTTCAGCTGTGTGGAGTGCAAAAATTGCAGTCTTCACGCTCCTTTCTGTTTGTCTAGGATTGCAATTATCACACAGTTAAGTCTAGTCATCTACGCAGAGGTGAGAAGTCCTTTGCTTGTTCCACGCAAGCAATCGCTGTAATACTAGTTAATTCTGTTTCACCTAGTAACAAAAGAAATTTGAACAGAGTGAAATGACAAAACCAGACACAAAAGTTCCAAAAGCTGGAACTCACAATCCTAAACGAGACTTAATAACTCATATGTCCTATAGAAATGAAGGAAAAACAAATGCCTTCTGTTTTAATTCAGTCATAGTTATGCAGTTTCATAATGTGAGTGTGACAATTTGGCCTACTGTTACAACTTCCTTTAGAACTGTCCGATATGGCTGCAGTACAACCAGCATACAGATATTAACTAAAAGTGATGTTACCAAGACAGGTTTATGTGCATGATGGTAGAAGGTTTCAGTACTTTTCCGACTGCTTGTAGTTTTTGTCAATGGACACGATAGCCAATCAGATACTGTGATTGAATGGTATGAAGCTGACAGAACAAGGATTGTCATATTTCATTGGCTGAAATATCCAAAGCAATTTCAGTTGAAGAAGTTGTGTCGTAGGAAAAGGATTTTCCTGTTGTGCCCAAGGTGAGAGGAGGCCCCTGAAAGAATGAGAAAAGAAACTAACCAATCAATAATTACAACATTGATATCTTAAAAATAAAAGGTTCTGAAGCATTATAAGTTACCTTAAAAAGTCTCTTTTTGATGTAGGCAAAAACTACCAAATTTGTCATGACTATGTTCCTTTTTTGGCTGTACCGTTGTTTTTAAATTCTGAGGACTTGCCTAGCCACGTGCTGCAGTAGTTGAGGGAGCAGCCATCTTTTGTAACACGATATATGTGGCAAATTTAACCTATCATGGGAGTAGTATGTAGTCTATACAGTGAGGTATCAATAGCTTATCAAACATGTTAATGTGTTGTTCCAAGACTGCCACTTGTTCAAATTCACTGCGGTTCTGATAAATGAAGTTTTTATTGTATCTATTTATTTGGTTATTGTTTATGTGTATATTTACAATATTGTAATTAAATGGACCAGCATATGATAACCGGTATGCATGTATAAATGATGTTATATATTGATTTGTGCACTTCTATTGTGCAGTTTATGAATGAAGAACGCACTGATTGCTATCCTTTAGAAACTTAAGTGCATTGATCGTGGTCCATGCAATAAGGTTACCTCCATGCTGTACTGTAAGTGCGTACCAGAAACTTAAGATGCTTGTGTTATTGAAATACGACCTGCACTGATAGCAGTGTATTTGAATGGTCTACAACAAGATCAAAATTAAGTTTGTGTCTATAGTCATCCTTCAATATATTCCTGTTGACTGTTGTACCATAATACTCTAAAAATAAGGGTGAGCAAACACTGTGGTAGTAACCCAATGGTACTAAATAGATAGGGTTAGTGCTTACTGTGGTAGTACTCATACAGTTTGGGTTTTATATGGTAACGATGCTATGGTACTATATATATATATATAGATTTTGTGTAGTATTTGCTTACAGTGCTATGTTCTATGAAGTTGAAACGTAGATAGGTATGCAAATGTTGGAAAATATTGGTGGCTTGTTTTAAGTCATAATTATCAATGAGTTTATGCTCAATCAACATCTTTTTGTACCCCTTAGGATCCAAGCATGGTTGAACAGCTGTCGAAAAATATCACAAGACAAGGTCTTACTAGCAACACATTAAACTATCTCAGGGTAAGTCAGCTTGGAGTCTTGTTACTTGTACACACTCTTAGAATGACTTCCATTCTTATACATAATCAATGAGACCAGATGTAAGAATTATAATCATTGTGTGTCATAATCACTCAGCCTAGATGTCAGAATTATAATATTTTTGTCATAATTACTCAGCCCAGATGTCAAAATCATAATCATTCTATGACATGATCACTCAGCCCAGAATCATTATCATTCTTTGATATCATCACTCAGTCTAGATGTCAGAATCATAATCATTCTGTGACATAATTACTCAGCCCAGATGTCAGCATCATAATCATTATATGACATCACTCAGCCCAGAATCATTATCATTCTTTGATATCATCACTCAGTCTAGATGTCAGAATCAATCATTTCTTGATATCATCACTCAGTCCAGATGTCAGAATCATAATAGTTCTTTGATATCATCACTCAGTCCAGATGTCAGAATCATAATAGTTCTTTGATATCATCACTCAGCCCAGATGTCAGAATCATAATCATTCTATGACATGATCACTCAGCCCAGAATCATGATCATTCTTTGATATCATCACTCAGCCCAGATGTCAGAATCATAATAGTTCTTTGATATCATCACTCAGCCCAGATGTCAGAATCATAATAGTTCTTTGATATCATCACTCAGCCCAGATGTCAGAATCATAATCATTCTATGACATGATCACTCAGCCCAGAATCATTATCATTCTTTGATATCATCACTCAGCCCAGATGTCAGAATCATAGTAATTCTATGACATCACTCAGCCCAGGTGTCAGAATCATAACCTTTCTACGACATACTCCATTACTGCAGATAGTAGAATTATTACCAATGTATTTCTTTGCAATGATGTGACTATACCATGCCATTTTTTTAGATTCAATTTTTGTAATTTCTATTGATTCTTGATTTTACATTAACAGTTGTGCGTCATCTTAGAACCAATGCAAGAGCTTATGTCCAGACACAAGGCTTACAACCTTAGCCCAAGGGATTGTCTCAAAGCAACTCTCTTTGAAAAGTGGCAGCGAATGGTGACCCCACCTGGTATGGGTAAGATATGTAAATGTTCACCATGGCTGCCCTATTATCTCCATTATACAATGTTAACAGGTCATGTCATCAGTTTGCTCCTGTATGTATTTCCTGACAACCACTGATGCCCTTGAAGTGGGAAATTGGCTATTCTTGGTCACATAATAAATAGTGTGATCTGGTCCATCAAACTCATCCCTCATCAAGTCTTTAGGTTGATAACATTCTGCCAGAGGTCAAGACTGGCTCCACAGGTACCAATTGTCCTGACAGTTGAGTAAGAACAGGATAAGATCTTATATGCTGTGTATGCTAAGGTTTGAACTAAGAAGCACTCTTACCAGTTATAGAGCTGTCATCAGTCATGGTTCATGAATGTTGTTGCTATTATTTTGGTCTTCTCAGTTAGTCAGAGAGGTCATAATTGCAAGCTTTAAACTGACTCACAGAGGTTCTGCTCATGAGGGTGTAACATAGCCCCATTCATGAAGGTTGTTGCTATTTGTATGGTCTTCT
>JAIPMN010022585.1:0-18708 GCA_020650975.1 Apostichopus californicus
GAAGCTGACTGCAAATAGCCTTTGAGCCATCGATTAATCTCTAGTTACAAGTGTGCATATATGCAGTCTCACACTTCTTCGTGCCCCTAGGGTGGTCTTCGAACATCTCCGCCGAAAATGCGCTGACAAACGTTCTCCGTTGGACTTCCTTGCTGACGCGGCGTTCATCGTCGTCGACTCAGCTCTGACATGTTTGTCAAGGGTTCAACTTGCGGACAATTAAAGCAGATTATATTTTGCTATAAACTGTGTGGTGATGGAAACTTTGTGTCTTTTTGAAAAGTGAATGACCAGCAGGGCAAATGGGTATTAATTGGTTTTCACATCTACTTTCAAGGGAATATGGAAATATAACCCTGCAGATGAAAGCTTAACTGGTGGGATTTTTAATCACAAGTATCCTCAAATAAGTTTACTAAATGGCTGATAATACCAAGGAGCCATTTCACGACAAGTTACGCGGTAATGGCCGAAAGAAGTGTAAGCACTGGGTGATCATATTCTTATTAAAATACAATATTAGTTTGGACAATTTTTTTTAAATGACTTTTTTGGACAGTTCACCATTCTAAAATATCGTTTGTATGTTTTTCAATTCTATTTTGTAGAAATCAAGAAGCTTTTGATATTCTTATTTGGTACTTGAATATGTAACAGAAACAATTGAGCAACACTTAACTATACAGTTGGGTGGTAAATGAACTAGACCGATGGTCCATAACCTATGGGTCACAACCCAATGTCTGGGTCACGAGGGATTTTGGATGGGTTACGAGAATGTGTCATGAGTCACGAAGAAGGATTAACTTTTGTGTAGGCTTTACCGTTCTTCAACATAAAACTTACAAAGTAAACTGTGCAACACGGGAATGACATCAAGCATTTGTTTGCACTAAAAACTTTTTAAACTGTTTACCAATATCTCAAGGCAAGATCAACGAAGTTGTGGCAAGGCCATTATCATACTAGCAACAATATTCCAGTGGCATTATAATAAACTTGGCCATGGGGAGGGGGGGGGGCAGGGTGAATGAAGATCGATGGGTCACCGCCTAATGAAAAAACTTTTGACTGGCTTGTGGTGTGGCCTAAGAAGGTTGCGGACCTCTGAAGTAGTCTTTCAGTGAAAAAGAAAAGGATGGATAATTTTAAGGATGAAACCTTTAGATACTTATTTTGACTGTTCTACAGTTTACCTGCTGCCATGTATATATGTATACCTGAAAATATGTCTTAAATTATATTACAACCAACTAACCCCCCAAAAATGCTAGAGTTACATATTTAGAGGCCCTGTTTGCATTTTGGGAAGCAAATATCAATTTACAAAACAAGGTATATGCATATATATATGAAGGAAAAAGAGCAAGGCATGGCACTTTCAAGGTACAAATTAATCTATAATGGATGATGAAATCAATTAATATATAAAACTAGAATGTCAAAGAGAACAATTAATGCCAGTTACTGGAGAGACAAATACAGATGATTCATAACGAAATGAAATGTTTCCTTTGATTTCATTCAGTCTCTTTTCTTCTTTCTTTTTGCTTTCATTCCTTTTAACTTCAAAATCTGAGCAACTAAATGTTCCTACTAGAATGGGATTTGACCCAAGGTTACAAGCCCTGTACCTATAGTCAGTGGTAACCCCTTAAAACCATTTCCTTGCTGTGGGGCAACCACAGTCAGTATAGCCAGAGTAGCCTTGTATACTGTGTAGAGATCACAACCAAATTTTATTTCAGACATTTAGGGAGTTTTTATTTACTTTTTTGTTTGTTTGTGTTTGTGTTTGTTTGTGTTAAAGAATGCTCACTTTTATCCTGGCAGCAGACTTCACCATTGTACATACTTTAAAGGGAGTGAAGACTCGCGCGCAAAGAAACATCTGATGCCGGTAATCTGACCTAGTTTCGAATGAGGTGTAACAGAAGTGTTAGATACCACCATCGATCCCAGAAAATACACACAGCTTGCTACCGGTAATTAGACACTATAGTGTACAGTCAACACATACAGATACGGTCAATACCCACAACACAGTGTACGTAGCAGCGATGGACATCTCAGCAGGGAGTTGTTATGGAACTCCTTGATCTCAGGTCCAGATAAAAGATGACAAGGTATCACGTTTCATTACTGTCTGCATTTTGTAGCGACAAGAAGAAAACTTCACTTGCAAGCAATGGAAAGTTAACTTTTTTTCAGTGGGCGGCACGCTGTTTGGGGCGAGTCTTCAGTGCCTTTAAGTATATATGTAAATCACACAATGTTATGTAATATTAGCAGTGGATAAACCAGGATGGCATCCAAGGTCATCGTTGGCTTCAGAATGACATGTTACAAGCCGAATGCCTCAAAATGTCCTAAAGTCATTGTCCTATGTTGAAAGAGGAAATCCAGAGATATACCAAAAAAAACAGTGGACTGGAACATTCAATAACACTTGTGTGATCTTCACTTCCTCCAGTAGATCACAGATTTGACAATTAGCGGATATCTTGCACGCTTTGTATGGAAGTTGTGACTGGAATATGCAACACTACCTCATATATCTCTCTCTTCTACCCTTTTCATTCCCCTTTCCCTATGCATCCCCCCTTCCCACCACTCCCCCTCCAAATCAACCTTACTCCAATCTGAAACTTTGATTTTACCGCTGTGGTTAAATCTTGACTTAAAATTGCTATCTGGAAAAGAATCTTTTTTGAGTACTTTTACACATACACAGAGGACAATAATGCATCAAGTTGTGACATTTGAATATAGTGGCCTTTGCTATACAGTATGTACTGTGAAGAAAGACTGTTGTAGTGTTGTGCTATAGTGGCCAATGTATATGCTATAGTGGCCATTTTTTTGCTATAGTGGCCAATTTTACATAAATGGGATCTGCTATATGAATTCTCACTGCATTCAATATTTGATCTCAATGAGTTTATAATCTTTGCAATACACATCAAGATCTTTTGTTAGGATCATCATATCCAAGCAAACACATTGTTGGAAGAGGAGTTTAAAAAAAAAAAATTATAAACATTTTGGAGGGGAAGGAGGGAAACATTGAAGAATGATAAAGAAGAACTACATTAAATGTACACAAAACTGGCTAATAATGCTGAAAAATTCCATTTTACTTTGTGTACATTTTCACAATGACAATGAAATATTTAGTTTTGAAAAGCCACGAAAGCTACTTAAAAGGAATTTTTATTAATCTTAGACGTGCTTGTAGTCAAAAGATGCATTTTTAAGGAGCATAATATCCAACGTGAAGAAATCTGTAAATAAAATGTATGAATCCATCTCCCACTAATCCTGTCGTCTTTCAGTTGTACAAGAGTTACAATAATATAGAGGCAGACCAGTTCGTCAAGATTCTATTTAACATATTAAGATATGATGGTAAACTATGCAAGATCATTTACCCTCTAACTGAACTTTTTTCAATAATATGATGATAATAGTCGGGATAGATAGATTTTTACATCGTCATACAAATTATGGGGACCTGTTCAGTATCATGCTGTTTACAAATGTTCAGGCTTCGGAAGTGACATCCTTGACGTAAGCCCCTCGACTACAATCTCACACTCATCTGAATGAGCTCTTTGACATTTTTAACATCGTGTAACCCTAAACCACTTTCTACTAGCAATGTCTAAAGCCCTGCGTGGTCGTGTTAAAGACCTCTCAGGATAAGGAGAAGTTCACCTTGGAGCACAATCTCTAACGCATTTTAAGCCTCCTCTCCTGGAGGTAGGAAGGACGTTATATCTGCAATTGATTATTGATTGCCGACGACAACAGAACAATTTTCTCCGAGAATTCATAGTTGATCTTCCGGTGAAATGAGCGAGCCTCATGTTCCCTGTCAGTTTAAAGAGAAACAAGAGGAGATCAAACTCGAATTCACTGAGACGAACAGGTTCACGATCTCTACTAGCTTCCGTCTGCGATACGTATAGCTCTACGCTCTACCGAAACATTGATGTGTAGTAATTAATGTTAGGATTGCTCATACATTCATACACACATATCAAGTGTCATCATGATGGATATCACGAGCCAACACGTACTTCTGACACATCGTATCCATAACAGCGTAAAATTCAATCTCGGGACGGAACTGGAATGTTGTTTTAATCGTGTTTACATGCAATGTTCACATACCTCATTGGATTCAATCGGATTTAAAAGAAAAACAAGCCCAAATAAAACAGACCCAGATGTGCACTGACATTACTTAACCTTTCTATTCGTTAATTTAACTCTTATTATTACATCTGTAAACATGAAACTGAATATTAAAATAACTACAGCAGCGATTCTCAGATAGAACCCTGATGCAATTCGGCTAATTAGTTCCAGGATTAAGCTTCAAGATTGGACTATAATTCTTAGAAGTTGCTCAATAGTGAAGTAACCAATACTTATGGTGGAGTGTAAAGCCTGTTATGCTTGATGTGATCTTCAACATATTTAACGTTTAGCTTTGTTTCTTTAAAGACAGTAAATTCAAATTTTTCCAGGCGAAAAAATCCAACAGACCTGCTCTAATATAAATGAATCTATGTGATAAATTTTCAGCTTTCTCTACCCAAAACAGGTCCCATTCTTTGAGTGAGGGTTTTCAGTTCACGTCAAAAGTCATATAAACATGCAGCAGCGACTGCATACACAGAACATAAAAAAGTAATAAAAAGGGAATGGAGGAATCAAAGCAATTCCAGACGAGACTATTAAACTCTGTCTTTATCATTTGTAATTTGTAGGAGAACCTCTGTGGATGGATAAGAAATTAGGAAAAAACATTCAAGTTATTTCCTCAAATTTGGTACAAATGGGAAATGAAATGAAGACCCATTAATGTTGTTAATATTATATCAGTGCAAATAAAATAAAAATGACAACCCCCCTCCCCCCCATGACAACAAATTTGACATCACACCTGTTTGCTTCAAATTCACTTTTGGTGCAAAATATGTCAACTTCAAATGTTGATATCTTGAATACAACACAAATTAGGATATGTGACTCCGCGAATGTGGGCTTCTTTCATCAGTCAAAAAATAAATTCTTCCCTAGATTATCCTTTTAGTGAGTATAAAATCTTGCAGGGTATTTACAGAATTCATTTGAATGACAATATTTAAGCCTAACCAGATATTTCCTTGCCAGCTCCTGATATAATCTGTACACATTAAACTGCAAATAGGTATAGGAAAGCTTAAAGGTACCTGGAAACACCATCTGTTACTATAGTCACCACAAATTGCAGCAGGTGTGGGGGGTATGTAAAATCTTCAAAAGTGTTCAAATGATGCAACTTTCCATTTGGTTTGTGGGACACAAATTTTCTGTAAGAGATTAATGATTTATTTGCTAGCTAGGAGCAGCTACCTGGGTTTAATTTGTTTATGTCACATTGTATAGTGAAACAACACATTATTAAAAAGTTTATGGGATTCATGGGAGTAAAAATAACAAGGTGAATAGTAGTAATAATAATCTCTGGGTCAGAAGATACAAACACTTGTCAGGTACTGTATATATATTTATCATAAGCTACATCTAGCATTGTGATTGCTATTATATCAGCAATGAAATTGCTAGTATTTCATAGTGCGTTTTTAATTATCACGATGATGTATTCTAACAGTTTTCCTTGTTATTACAGGTAACCTGTGACAACATTGACTCAAAGTACAATATTAACAATTTACATGTGGATCATTTATAGCACATTTGTTTAGCACATTTTTAGCACATTTAGCAATTGTGGAGTGTTAGCTCAGTGGTTAACGTCGGTGCCTTCCAATCATAAGGTGCCCGGTTCGAGTCACTCCAAAATTAATGTATGTCGTCCAGTTACAGAGTTGTTGACAATTGACAATTCATAATCATGGACGTTAAATATGAACGTTAGAGACTGACTTCGGTCAGCTTGTGGCTCTGATAAGCCAATGAGGCTTCTTCGGAGTTCCTGCTTGCAGGAGGATCTAAAATACATACATACATATATTTGTATAATAAACCCCAACATGATTTCAAGTGTTTTTTTCTCCTCCCTTTGAGTTTTAGCTTTTTGTTTCCTACCACAGCTAGTCATTTGTTTTTATATACTAAGAGGTATACACCACCTGATGCACCTTCTACATATATAAAAGCTTCTCTATACCTACTGTGCCTACCGCAATATCACACGAGCCGCGAACTTTCTATGCCGCTGTCTTAATTTCAGAGGCTCGTACTAAATCTGATAAAAAACAGTAAACACACAAGGTAATGACACTATCACGATGACAACTATAACTGATGCGAAACCATCCCTGTACGGACAACCGATCCGCTGTTTGGTTATGATCATCTCACGGAAGATTATTTCCGACTCGGTGAGCAAATCGCACCCGGCCTCTTTCGCTCCGTTGACTTTTAGCTTTCCTCCTGACGAGAAGAAATATGACAACCAGAGTTCTTGCATGCAGTGAGAAGGTGATGTTTAGTTCTTCACCTTCTTCTGCTTCCTTTTTCATTTTCTTTTTTTATTTCTCAGGACGTTTTCTCGAGTTCTTAAGACAACGATTGAGGAGCAGGATTAATCGAAGGGGCGCGGGACTACATTAACTTCAACGGGGCAACAGGATTACGAGGATCAGTTCTCAGAACAATAAAACATGTAGGAAAGAATGGACATGTAATGAGCCTAACGGAACATATGGGCTGAGAGGCCATCATCTTATCAATAAGTTGTGCAAAATTTCTGTCATTACGATACAGAATATGTCATTATTTGATTTTATCATCTTTGAAAAAAATTGGATTCTTAGAGAGTACTAGGTACTTAAAGCTGAATACTAAAACCAAATCATTTAATCCCCACCTCCTTCTTTAAGTAGGCATTTAAGCAAGCCTCCACCTTCTTCTTTAAAAGTAGGCATTTCAGAGTTGGTTAATCCCCTTTCATCTTCAAGATGTTTCAAAGACAGGTCATACCTAAGATGCTTAGTGGAGTCTGCAGCATCTTATTGCCATGAAGCTCTATGGGAGAAACTCTTCTATTGCCTACAATTTCACACAATATAGACCCACTGCTTGATCTACCTGGATAATCTCTATTGTTCGATATTGATTCAGACTCAAGTAGAGGATTTTACAGTGGCTTTGGCTTTTGTTTCTTGACAGAGTGCCTAAAGAACAGGTCTATCAAAATCTTTCTGAAAATATTTGTGTAATCTTTGACAATATGGTGATCCTCCAACAATCGATATAAATGTGAAGAATGTATAGAAGTGATAACTAACAACCTGTAGGCTTTGAAAAAAAAAATTGAAAGTAAAATCTGCCATATTACTATTTTCTTGGGTGAGCTGACAATTAATTTTGTTGTCTTTTTAAGAAAATTTCCCTAAATATGGCAATGGGAAAGTTCTGATAGGGAAACTATGGTGACACAAACTACAAGAGTTGCTTCACATTGTTGTCAATGTAGTGTTCTTTGACAATTCTCATTGAAAAGGTTAGATCCATCTATATCTTGGTACGTTAGTAGTATTCCAGGATTAGTTGAGGGGCAACTTTGAAGTTAATTTAATGTCCAAAACATCGAGGGTATATCAGAACATCTGTAACATTTCTGTGATTGTATAAAAACAGATATCCCATGCACAGACACTTGACACTTGATTATTGTAACCTGATTATACACTGTCCTTGCTATCAACTGACAAAGTTACTTCTCTCTTCTTCTAAAATAACTAGCAATTCTATAAACATCATTTCCTCCTTCAAATATCTTTGCAATTCCTTACATATTTCCCATCAATAAACCATAATTTAACCATTCATAAAATAATTCAAATTTACAGAACAAATTTTCACACCATTTGCAGATATTTAGACGGCTATTGCTCCTGTATTACTCCAATATGATCTCTCTGTTGACACTACCACGAAAAGAGTTGTTTCTTATTTCAAATTATTCTGTTTTTTTCCCCTCCCCCACCATAAATTAGATGATGATATATGTGCAATGCCTCGCTGTCTTACCCATGCAATAACATTAAACCTTATTTCAAAAATCAATTTCAGTGACGACTTTGGTCTCAAATTTCAGACCTGGCCCATAAAACTCAAGGCTAGAATATAAACTTCAACAAACATTGTCCTGTTTTTTTGCCTTCCAATGCAAAGCTCTCTAGTTTGGCGCCCGATATTCCAAACGTTCTCTAGATAAATTACGACTGGATATGTGGGTTGGTTGAATACCGTCTTTTTCATCCCCAGCAGCAAATGGATAATAAATCTTTCTTTCTTATCGTTTTTTTCGCTTTTTTGCTTTTCACACATTAGTAGTTCAAAAACCTGAGGGAAAAATCAACAGTTTAAGTATACAAATCACTTGTTTTCTTCTAAAAACATTTCCGGTATCTCGATACTTAAAGCAGCAATTTGTGTAATTTTTGTGTCTTTATTTTTGAGGATAATGCATATTAGTTAGGTGAATTAAATGTGTGTTATAAATTGTACTCATGATTCAGACATTATGAAACTAGAAAAAAAAAACTATCAATTCTATCTATGATGAACTAATGACAAAGAGGAGGTGCTAAAATTCTCTTTGATCTTGTTAAACTTGGGTTACTTTTAAAATTATGAAATTATTATGAATTTGTAGTTTTCTTATAAAGGAAGATGACATTTTGACCAATAACCAGTTTTAATAATTTCAATTGCTTTTTCTGATAAACTAGTCGCTTTGCTCACCATTAAAGACTTCATTCAGTGTCTCCATGAGATATGATCAAACTTGAAAACAACCTCAAGCATTTTTCTGTACATTAATAAGCTAATAAAAAATTCAACGTGAACGTCAACTCTGACATATTTTTTTACCAACAGATATATTCTTCTTTGTCTAAAAAGAACACCAGATCAGAGGAATTGTGTGGGTGAAATTTTTTGAAACATTCTCCAGTTACTTGTGACTGTTAACTGAAAGGCAGACTGGCATAGTCAGCTGTGTTTGAGTGAAGAGCCTCAGTGAGAATCAAACTCGAAAGGCTGTTTTAACAATGAAATTACAATATTTTGTCATACTCGATCTCATCAAATTAAAAAAAATATAAAATTTTGATAAGTTAATGATTCTCACTTGAGATATTCCGATCTAAAAGATGAATAATGGAGCTTTCTTTAAAGCTTATCAAAAACAAAAAAATTAAAAATTAAACGGCCTGCCTTCTAGTTATTGAAGATCAAAGGTTATGTTTCCTATTTTATTACTGAATGACCAAATTGGAACGACGGTCAATAGCAGGAAAACTGACATCAAATGTTAAAAGTTTGGACTGGCCAGCCATGTACAAGCGTTCAAATCTGAATACAGGAATCTTTCTTTGTGGTTATGCTAAAAGTCTACAGTGGAAATGTACAACAAAACTTTTTTCTTGTCTTACACCATTATCATGCAACTTGGGGAGTTACACCTTGACTGTGGTGTTTTTTTGTTTTGTTTTTTTTCTGCTCTAAGCACTGAATCCAAACATTGGCTCCCAATTTGACTCAGTGCTCTGGATTAAATACAACTTTTAATGGAGATCAGAGATTTTTAATCCCAGAAGAAATCAGGCATGGAAGATACACCTCTGAATCAAGGTTACTGCAATGTGTTCCCAACATCAAGGTCATTATTATGTTCAAGGATGGCTTAAAGCACAAAGTTCATTTTGATATGTTGCAGAAAGTTATTAACTCACTGCCATCAGTTCAGGTTGCATTTCTATACCACTTTTAATTTCTTTTTCAGAAATAACCCTTTAAGCATCCCATGCTCTTCTAATGACCATTTACGGTCAGTTAATCCTCATATTCCGAGCACAGGGGGAGGGGGAGGGGAGGGGATGGGGAGGGGAGGAGAGGAGGAGGGGGAGGGGAGGGGGATGGGGACATTGGAGACTTGATAGCCTCAGATGACATGTTTACAATATAGCAATTCCCCACTAATCTGGTGTGGAATGTTCCTTTGAAACATCAATCCCTCGATATCATGCATCCCACCAACAAAAAGCAACACAATGTTAACAGCAGAGTTACATTGATTAAATATCAAACTTGGTACAGTATTATATTTTTCATATAACATTTGGATATGTCGGGTGTGGCAGTATTTAACTATTTTTTTCCCCTTGTTTCCTCTCATTCTATTTAGAATATTCCACTTTATAGCTTCAGGGTCACTCACAACACATTACTGAAGAACAAATATCGTTCCATAATTTACACAGGGATATATTTATTGGTACGTGCTGTTCAAAAGACGCCAATATTCCCGTTTTTTTTTTGTTCAGTATGCGCATCAGAAATATTCTCGCATACAGCTTCTACAGCAAGATTAATATTTCGGTATCTCAATGTTTGTGTTTGTCTGTCTGTCTGTTAGTCTGTGTGCATTCATATCCTTCTCTTTGTCATGTTTTATTTGTGTATAATTTGATCATGAATATTTGAGGGAGACTGCCTAAATTTTTCAAAGTGAGTCTAGAGTTTCTATCCCTCGGCAATCACTGTACGGAACATGATAAAAGCTTGCCCATTGGAATTATGATCTAACAGTCTAAAACCCTATAGAGCAATATCTATGTAGATTTCTTTAGAAGGCTACAGCGATATATATCGACCACAGACCCCAGGCTGACACGAGGCACACATTTACAAGCTGGGTAGACTTGTATTGTACACTTTTATCCAATATCTAGCTACATACTTTAATGTCGGGTTGCAAAAAGGGATTTGCCAAAAGGCACCAAAATTGAAACAAAAATGGCATCTGATGGGAGGCAAATTTTGAGGCATACCATTAAGGAAGTTTATACATATATCACTATAATTAGCCCATATATTACAACAAGTAATATCTTAGCTTTCCTTTTGTAGGTCAAGTCATTGACTATATAGAAAGATATTTCACATTTTATACATTTACATGTATGGTACAAGATATTCATTTCTGGCCTCAATCTCAGAACAGTTTTCTTTCTTTCAAAAGCAAAAACCAACCTATCATTTGAATTATGTTAAGACATTTCTGGCTAGATATTAATATTATAGCTTAACTCTACATTTTTCGCCAAATTTGATATTGAACCCCCCTCCCTATCTCCCTCATCCTCCTCCTCCTCCAAAAAAGAAGAAGGAGGTTGATTCAGCTTACCATCATCAACCATCTCAAATGTAGTTGTGAAATGCTGCCCCCAATTTTCCTATTTAATTAAAGCGACATGTTGCCCATGGTTTCACACAACTTATCTTGGCATTTAGGTATACCCAAACTAGGCATATAAATGCATTTCCCAGAGTAGAAGAATTACATCTCTCATGTGAATAACTGCAGTGAGCCCTACATTTGAATAATGAGGTGGAATCCATTGTTTTCTATCTTCACATGCATTCTCCCATCACCTTGTTCGAAAATACTGAACATAGCTGCTGGCATTGAGAAAAGTTCCTTCAAACTTTGGCCTTGGATCAACAGAAGCAATCATGATTATAGGTCGTTTATATACGATACCCTTTTAGCGTGGTAAATATTTAATTATGACACAAATACTGGAGAGATGTGGGAGTATAGATTTCCTGTCAATGATAGCCTATAGGTGCACACCTCCAGAGTGATGATTTATCAATATGTGCAGGTATATATTAGAGGCAAACATTTTTTTTTTATATTTTATTTTCAAAAATATTCTGAAATCTTTTTCTTTCCAAAGTTGAAAGCAACTTTTTGCATAGTATCTTATAGTAATCTCTGAAATGTTGTAGCGGATATTTTTTTATATATATCAATATAAATGAGTTTAATAAATGTTAATAAGAAAAGTATAAACATTTTCAGCTAAATTAACTGTTATGACATCATGCAGTCTGCTGTTGCCAGATGCAATTAACAAAATATCACCCAATTTGGAAAAAATCATATCTTCACCATACAAAATGCTATGAGGATGTGGTTGTGACCTAGGCATGAAGCAACTTTCCAGCAATATTGTTCAACAATGAATGCCATGTATAGGAATATTCCTTTCAACTCTGTTCGTTAATCTTTTGCTTTTCAGTTCTCTTCTAGTTTGCATCTGAACTTTAAGAATCTGCCCTCGCTAGGAACGAAACATCATACCCTCTCAAATGGAAGCATCATCATGATAACTTTAATAATCTAACTGTCAAGTTCCTTCCTTTTTAACATTTCTGATAACACCCATAGATGTACATCATGGTGGTTGACTGCTAGCTTGGGAAACACACTATGAATTCATATCTTTATTATAATGTATTTCCTCTAGTCATAACCATAATTTACAGAGGAAGAAACCACTGACTAAATACTAAAACAATATTCTGAATTGAATTTTTCCAGTCCATGATTAAACTTGATTGTTAAAGGAAAGTTAAGATGAAATAAAACAATTCATAATCTTGGTTAAATTATTACCAAAATGTCACCAGGAATTTTTGCAATAAATATCAAAATGATTGAAATAAAGAAACCATAGCATGACATTTACTCTGTGGGACACACATTTTCTCTTTTCTATGAACAGCCATATCAAGTTGTAGGAATGGAATGTAAGATTAGAACATATAGACCTCCAATTATCTGAAAATAATGCATTTTTGGTCCACAAATATCA
Organism: Apostichopus californicus; assembly: GCA_020650975.1. Lineage (NCBI taxonomy): Eukaryota > Metazoa > Echinodermata > Holothuroidea > Aspidochirotida > Stichopodidae > Apostichopus > Apostichopus californicus. The sequence goes on from JAIPMN010022585.1 coordinate 12,693, forward strand.
AGTTCCGCAAGGCAAAATACACATTTTTGTGAATCTTTAGGATAATCGCCTTCTGTGGTTAAATTGCAAGGTCTTAAATTGCATCACTAATCGTTTCCGTTAAAGCATCTGTCATTGTTTCATAGGGTACTAGACTTTTAATTTTGTACATTAAGTACGGTATGTATGCATGCAGTGAAGAAGGAAGGTGACGTCCTGTACTTTTTAAAACTTTCTTAACCGATTCAATGTCAACTTCTAACAAGTCTGATACGACAATAACAGGTCGCAAAATGACGACATCCGGTTATCATTTTAACCTAACCAGCCATGACTGCAATTAATGTGACAATAACCTTGTGATTTAAACTATTAAAAACCTTATTTGGTGTGTATGTTATGGTGAATGGTAAAGGAAGCAAGCGTTATTTACAAAAACATAAGAGGAATGGTTCAAAACGACAGTTTAATCCGTGCTGGGAGCAGTGTGCTATCAGTAGTTTGAAGGAAAGAAGTTCAATGAACTATCAAGTAAAAAAACATAAAATTTTACGAAATATGAATTTCTTTATATCAATGTGAAAAAAGTAATAGTAGCATAACTAACAGGGGGTGGGAGCCCCACCTGTCAAATGTCTTGCCCACTCACCTTCCCCCCAATTGCCTTCCAATTGCCCCCCAAATGACATTGGTGTACAAAGAAAATATTGGATGAAAATTACAAAATGCACTTAAAGGCTCAGTTAAACCAGTTCATGGTAGATATTAATCTGTAATTGGCGTGAATTCTCAAATTAATACCAGCCAATTGCATCTCAAGTTACATATTATCCCATTACTTTGCTTTCTGTCATCGCCACGAGGCCCCTCATCCCCCTTCCCTCACCCAACGATATAACCTGCTAACATGCTTGTTATAATGTCATGAGTTTGTTTATAAATTGATACCATCATTAAATGGACCATCAGCAATTTATCAGATATTGTTACTTGGAAGCTGCAGCATGATATATTATGTAATTTCAACATTGCACCTGTGAACTCACACAGACTGATCAGTCGTTAGAATAAGCCTAATCGAAATATCGTTTCCAACGACTTAACAGACTTAAAACCGTTGGACTAAGCATTTTTGATATTTGAAAATTTATCCAAGTTCTAAATTTGATACAGCAAATATCAAATTTTACTGCAAAAATTAATCATTCAATTATAAACAAATACGTAGGCTTTTGTAGACAAAGTGTGAGTGACTGTAAACAATATGAGAACGGAGCACACAGGGTTATCAGCTAAGAGTATAGTGACTTTCTCTACTATATATCAAGTTCATATTTTTAGTTGGACTATCCCTTCAACAATTTAGCGGATGGAACTCAGGGATAAACTGTTCAATTTGGATAGAGTAACATTTCTTACAGTACCTTTACCATGGTTAAAAGTGTTTGGGAATGGAGCATATTGTAAAGGTACATTAAATGACAGCACTGGTCGTGCCCGAAACTTGCCCCCCACTGGACCCCCTCAACCCCCCCCCTCCAGATGAAAAGGTAAATATTTCATGTTTTTCACATACGTATAATGATGCATCTACCATCTCGACAGAATTTATCAAAATTATTAGTCACAGAAACATTGTTGCTGTAAAACTGAAGTTTCTCATATAGGTGATGTTAGCAGTTGACAATCTCATCAAATTGATCATTTGAATTGTATCTCAAGGCTAGTACTTTCAGAAAGGGAAGACAAAATGCAAAATAAGAGACAAAAACTGCCTCAGAAGGTTTCTCTTACTTCTTCTTTTTTCCTTTTTGTCTTTTGAACCATCCCACTTCTCAAAAAAATGTTCCGATACATATTACATCAAAAATGAAAACAAAAAAAATAAATCGGGGGGGGGGGTGCCTCCTGCATGTGAAGATTTCATCACCTTGACTGGTTGCAATTTTACCCTCGAACACTCTCGATACATCACGACCGAAGAACAAAGGAACGGCAAATATTCAGAAGCGTGTAATTCCTTCCTCAGAACACCTGATCAATTTCACAATTTGATCAATACAGGCCTGTCTTGGCTGGTATGAAATTTCAATTAGCAATGTAGACAGACATAAATTCCATTGACGTTTAACATTTTAAGTGTTTGCAGTGACATCCCCTCCCTGCTCTTTCTACTCTACATTAGATTACTTTCTTCGTCGTCAGTCGTGGTCGTTAGAGTAGTTGAAGGAGAGGGATTCTGCGGTAGTAGGTGAGAGGATTGTGAAACATGTTACTAGATATATGCTTTATCTCCATCAGTAGATCAGGTTTCGTGTAGATGGCTGTTGTGACAGAGAATTACTGTATATAGGACTTGAAGTTAGCAGACGTGATTGTCCAGAGTATAAAGATAACATTTTTCATCAGATAAAGAAAAATTAGAGTAGTTTTGATTCTTTAAACATGAAAGCATTTCCGACAACAGCATTAAATTTATCAAAACATGAAAATTGAATTATGATAACTACAAATTTTGGTTTTAGAGCAGTGGCGCGTACCTAGAATAGTTGACATCCGGGGCGGATATTTCCTTTGTCACCCCATGTCCTGGGGGAGGGGGTGTAACGGGAGGGGGATGAAATTTTGTGTTTAAATGTAAGGTGGTTCAGATGTAAAATGGTGCTATCTATGGCAAGGCCTTGAACTGATAATACATCTATATATTTTTTTTTCGGGGGGGGGGGGCTGTGGCATGGCACCCCTCATCTAATTTGATCCTACATACCTACATATATGCTATCAGCAAGGAGTTTCAATGTAACAGCTAGTATAATACACAACAATATTGAAAAAGCCACATGTGCATGTTGGAGGAGCCAAATGGCTTACAACTTCAAACTTTACATTGGTGGCTTATCCAGTTGACATTTTTAGCTCAAGTTGGTGTATTTTTTACAATTTGGAATACCATTTGAGTTGATAAAACCTGTGTATTTCTCCTCAACAAAAACACACATTACTTTAGCTGGCTGTTGCTGAAACCCATGGCTTTCCAGACGGTAGTTTTTACTGTTCCTAAGGCAACACCTTTATACTCTCGACCATAGCAATAATATTAAAAGTATTATATTTGGATATGAGTTTCTATTCCCTGATCACTGACCTTTAGAGGTGCACAGCTCAGGATGCATTCTCTGGGTTCAAATATCCAACATTCTGTTTTATCCTCGTTTAATTACTATGGGATTCATGACTGTAGGCTAAACCATGGATGTTTTCATATGACATTAGTCAAATGAAAAGTTAAATGAACTACATACAGGTATTCCAGCTTCTATACTGAAAATTCCATCTTTACGATATTGAAAAAATGTTTTGAACGCTGCTCCAAATCTAAATGACTGATGATGACATCTTCTCATGCCAGGCCTTAAATGTTAAGACATTGTTATATCCCTGCTAACAATTCTATCAAAAATATGATCTTTTAATCATATATATAAAAGAAAAGCTACATTAGGATGAAATCCAAGCCTAACTTTTGACAAGTTGTAATGAAGTATAAACATGTTGTTTTAACACATTCTTTTGTTTCATTTAATTAATTGCCTTTGATTTTGTTTCAGACTAGATCTACTACTACGTGTCTGTTAAAGCATTTCATCGGTAGCAATCTAGTGCAGATCTGCATTTACACAGACATTACTCTTGAAGTTTATGTATCCTACGTGACGAACCCTGCATGGCGGAACTCTCTTAGTGATGCTATTTTTACTGGAATGGTTTTTACTACTATAACCCAAAGGAATAGTATATCGATGTAAATGTTCCTGTTTATGGCACTGATGATAGACTGTTTAGGAAGAAATTGGCAATCCCTAATGGGTATGAATTGTCATCGTTTTGCCACAAAGTTAAAGGGTGTGAAGACTCGCGCAAAAAGAAAGGTCTAATGCCGGTAATTTGACCTTGTTTCGAATGAGGTGTAACAGAAGTTTTAAACACCACCATCGATCCCAGAAAATACACACACAGCTTGCTACTGTCGGTAATTAGACACTAGTGTACAGTCAGTACATACAGCTGCAGTCAATACCCACAGCGCAGTATACCAACGATACAGCGATGGACATCTCAGGTCCAGCTAAAGATAACAACATATCATGTTTCATTACTGTCTGCATTTGGTAGCGACACGAACAAAACTTCACTTGCAAGCAGCAGAAAGTAAACTTTTTCAGATGGCCGCACGCGGTTTGGGGCGAGTCTTCAATGCCTTTAATTGACTCGACTCAAACTGATCATAAGTTGCAAGAGAATCCGAAAGCACATAGCATCAGTAAATATTCTACGTGTCATGGCAACAATACTCTGATAATAAAAACACTTCCAGTTTTATAATTATAACGGATAAGGTGTCTTTACAGTTAGTTTTGTCCATTTCAGCGATATATTTCTTACCATGGAACATCAAAGATTCACTATGCAGACAGGCGCTTAGCGAGGAATTTGCAAACTTTCTTAGCGTAGTGCCACCATGGGTTGGCGCGAAGCGCACAAGACAATTTTTGGCCGAAAATGCCTCCCAGAATGGTGGAAATAGCACTTCACAGGCCTCGTAAGTGGCACGCGCATCTAACCTTTTTTTTATTTTGAAATTACTAGCGATACCAAAAAAAAATATGCTCAAGGGGGGGGGGGGCGTCGCCCCCTTCACCCCCCTAGGCTACGCGCCTGTATGCAGATACATAAGATGACACAAATTAGGCTTAACTAATATGTACTACGTTCTTCTGATTTCATTTTGCCAACCAGTCTGATATAAACCTGATCTTCACTGTGGTGTGGATACCTTCTTTCACTGGCCCAAAGCTGGTGTTTCTATTCACCAAACCAACACACATCTCTCTTACAGTGTATGTATATTGTTCATTCTTTGATATTCTTTCTTGCCTCACTTTTTGGGAGACATCCAATATTTGCTATTGGGACAACCAAAGACTAATACCTGGTTAATTGTCCCACGGACAACCAGTAAACATCTTTTAATATTTGTCCTGATAGGCATAAATATAAACCTTTGAATGGCATGAAATGATTCCTCACCTAGAAACTTAACACTTCTTCTACCAGTTTGTTGTCTTTAAAGATCTGCTTTATTGGCTCCAATTATAGATAGGTAGAAAAGTTTCTTGAGATTACGTAAGCAACCTGCCACAGTCGTAAATCGACCTCAGGCTCAACAATTAGCCTGCATAGCTTGTAACACCATTAGGCTCTCTGTATAAACACTATGTGGAAATATGCTCAGTCTACAGTGTAGTTAATCATACAGCGTTCACACAAAGACCCTCATACAAGTAAAAATATGTGGCAAGACTTGCAGACTAATTGGTAAAAAGAGGTCATTTTACAACAAAGGCCAGTCGATTACGTAACCTCAAGAATCTTTTCCATGATAGCGTGCTATAGTTGGGGTCTCTACAGCAGACCTTTAACCACATGTTCCCTCATACCCATCACTGTCAGACACTTAAGACAGAATTCTGCAATAGATTTCAAATGTTGTTATTACTGTCAGCAGCATTTTAAGGACGTCAATGCCATGCAATTACCTCATGACACTCATTGTTTTTCTTACATATTTATGTCACTTTCCACTGAGTCAAATTCTCTACATAGTTGTATATTTAATGGACTCAAAAGAGGTTAATTTAGTCCATCAAAACTACCCAATTTGAAAGCTCAAGAGTGGCAGGAAGTACGAGCTTACTTGACTCAAATGGTATATTCCCCCCCCCCCCACCCCCACCACCCCATCCTGACATTTACAAACGTTAACGGATTATCTTCTTGAGCTACATCATGTTATGCACACTTAAACGTGAGTGGAAAAATTGGGCTTTGAAATTATTAACCCATTTTTGACTCTGCCAGAGGAAAGCCATTAATAGGACTGCACATGTATAATGGGTATCAAAAGTCAATTCTCAAATATAAATTCTTCCCAGCTCACTTCTTTTGTACAAATTAAGCCATGCGTCTCGTATTTAAA